>CM076572.1:1329628360-1329860373 GCA_034641835.2 Pinus albicaulis
TAATGTGTTGTTTTATTTTATTTTATATATAGATAAGTATTTTATATAAATTATTGCTCTACGAGTGAGCCTGCCTCAGAGAGGTTTTATGTAAAAAGTGAAAATGAGTTGGATATTCGCGATTCAAGCACGTAGTGTGGAAGGAATATTATTGTGCGAAAGTTTAATGTACAAATGATCCAAAGATTAAAAAAATAGGCTAAAAAATAAAAGTGCTTGAAATATCCCGAAACCAACATCAAGTGGTAGTGTTTGTCGTCTTGATTCGAATGACATTTGAATCAATTCAATTCGACGTCGTATGAAGAAGTTATGACATTCTAAAGTTTTTGACTAACAACTAAAAAATTTGCAGATGCACTAACTGGGTTGTTGACTGGGCAGTCCATACTTTTGATGTCATGCTAACATTAGCATGCTAACTAGGCATATAGGGGTCGATCATAGTCTACCAAGAGTCAGTCCGCACATGGGTGAGTTGGCATCATTCTATTGGTTGAGGTTACTTTGGTGGCCCAATAAGAGGCCGCTACATGGCCCAATCAGAGATCACAACATGGTGCCTGCTTATTCGATTTTTTTTTTGTAATAAACCCAAAGTTCTCGGTGGGGTTAGACCCCTAGACCTGCTGCATAACAACTTTGCCATCCACCATCGTGCCACAACTTTGGTTCTTAACTAACGTAGGGCACAAGTTATATTTAAAATCATATGGTTTTTGCATTGGGGGAAGGGGGTGGGGCACTTGGCCCCAACCCCAGTCATATGTCGTCCACAGAACCCGCGTAGGAGTGAAGTCGGAGGGAGCAGGGCTTCAGCCCCCGACCCTAGTGCTATGGGCAGCACGGGACCATGCATAGAGCCAAGTTCAATGGGGGTGACAGTTAAGGCTTGCCCCAAGTAACATTTCCCGATGTGTAACCAATGACCTGAATTTTTGGGGCTATCCCGGCAGGGGATGACAGTTAGCCTAGCCCCCAACCATATGGGCGCCATGCGACTGCCGAGAAGACAAAAAATTCGGTGCTTAGGCGTCACTGTGAAATTTAATGAGGGAAAAAATGCACCTATTGTGGGTGAATTGTTGCTCAATGGACTGTGTAAAGGGTGAATTTGCAAGATAGTTAGCAGGTTTTTCCAAATTGCAAGATAAATATTAGAGCTTGGCTTGGAGAAGCATAACTTGCTCAAATTTTCACCTTTTTAAGCTTAAGAAGAGCCTAGATGGGGGTTTTTGAGCATCTTGAACTCATTGGCAACCTCATTTTTTTTATTTGAGCACTTTATGATAGATTTTTTCCATAATCAAGTCTTTTAGTGTGAGATACAATCATAGTTTTTGAAGCAATATGAAGGAATTTTGAGCATGGAGAGAGCTTGGTCAGAAGTTTTTCAACCTTCTAATTTCATTTGCAGCAGTTTTTACTTCAATAGAGCAACTATTTCTTTTCTTTTCTCAATATGTGTTCATGAGAGAAGCTCTTTTCAGTACTTCAATGTGGAGTTGTTGTATGTTTTTGTGCTTGGGTTTCAGCTGGAGTACAAGGACATGATGTGAGAGTCTTTTTTATGTTGAAATTTTCATGACTTTCTATAGGGAGTCATATTTTTGGAGTGAGAATTCTTTGTAGGACAACATTTCTTTGTAGGAGAAATGAGCCGCTCTACTGTCAACAATTTGTATCTACTCATTTACTACTGAAATCAATAGAGGAGTATAGTTGTTGGAGGAGACCCAACTTAGTTGAGGAGGGGTGAAATCCATCATCAAATCTTCTCTTCATGTTTGTTAATTTGAGTTGCATATGAATGTGTTTATGTTTAAAGTTCATGTGAAAACAAAAATCACCATCTTGAAGAGGTTGTGAAACTTGTTTACATTTAAAGGCCCATTTTTTTTACTTGCAAAGTTTCATAGGACGTTCAATTTTTTATAGGAGGTAGTTCCCTCCAAAATTTTGGATCAGGTGGTATCAGAGCTAGGATCTGACCAAGTTGCAAGTATGGGAAATAAATTCAAGTGTGAAAGACTCCAAGAGTTGGAGGATATTAATCTATCTCTTCGAATGGAGAATGTTGAGCTGAGGAGATTACTTGAAGTTGTAGAGGAGGAGAAAATAAAAATGTGCCTACAGTTGCAACATGTGGTGGAGGAACAAATTAGTAAGAGTTCACTTCGAGAAGCAACAAATAATCCCACCAAGATGAAGTCAATTTGTGGACATGGTCCAAACACAAGATATTGACCCTATTTTGAGAATGATGCTTGTGAATTTTTTCAACATCTAAAAGATTCTCCTTACGTGCTCCTTGGTAAAATTGGGTAGCTTGATTCATCATCTACTTCTTCATCAACATCTGAAGAATAAAATATGGGTGATAGGCCAAAAGAGGTAATTATCATTTCTAGTTCTACTCCTTCCGCTAACGTTGATAATACATCTTTTGCAGCCCTTGAAAAGAATATCAAAGGTATTGGTATGAAGATTTTAACTCAAATGGGTTATGATGGAAGAGGCCTCAGAATTAATGGCCAGGGTATCACTAATCCTATCGAGGTGAAATAATGACCACGATATGAAGGATTGGGTTATGGTCATGGATAAATTGAAGAGTGATATAAAATTGTTGAGGCAAAGAAATCATTGAGTGATGATATGTCACACCATTATGGCAGTGATAATGGTAAACAATATCCAAAGAAAGATGAATGTTTCAAGGGACATGAAAATTCTAGTCCTTATCGTCAAAGTCACAACACAAAGGATGAGTATAAGTGTCATGGCGATTTTATACATATTGGTTATTTTAATTATGTATGGGACATGTTTCCTTGCACATTTTTTGATGCAACTAACCATTGTGTGGCTGATTTTGAGCAACGTAAGTCGATGGTCAATAAAATGAACCAAATCCTTGTGACAAAGCATGAGGAACCTCTCTCAAGTTTGAAAACTTCCTTGACGATGGGCAAGCAAAAGAATTTTTGTACCCATTATAACATGAATGGGAAATTTATTGAAAAGTGTTGGAAACTTTATCCGGAAATTCGTACCTAGAAAGACAAAGAGGTCATGCAATCCCTTGCAAGGAAAGTGACAAGTGGCAAAGTGGAAACTAATATAGTTCCTAAAAGAACCTTCAAAGCAAAGTGGGTGCATAAATAGAACCCATAAGCCTAGGATAAGCAAAGAATTGGTAGACTATTTTGTACAATTTTCTTGTTTTGTAAAATTGTAAATACTTGTTGTATATCCTGTTTAGGTACTTTGTAAAGTGAGGTCATGTACAATCACTTAAATTCAAAAAATGTGTTAGACATGTTATGTTATTTTGGCTTGGTGATGAGTCCAATTGCTTGAGGAATTTATGGGATGAGCATTTGTATTTTATCTAGTATGTCTACAGTTGTGTCAAGCACTCACTGATAGAAGTGTTTCTATGTGAAGCTTGTTTGTAAATTTAATATTTGATAATTATTGTGAATAATATGACCATGGTAATGTGGAAAAATTCAAGCATGTCATTGAGAAAATGCAACTAATGTACCTAATAGTACAAGTGCGGCTTGAGGACAGTAACGCAAAGTATGAATCAGTGCATGGCAAGCATTGAGTTGCTTTTGATTTCCAATTAGAAGATAAAGTTTGTCTTCAAAAAAAAGAGATTTAAATATGAGGTTTGTTTGAGCCAAATAAATATGGTTTTGGAGAGAATGTTCAAATTCTATCCATTAAAGCTTTTGTTCCTGCACGTTTAGAAGAATTGTGGCTCAATCCTTGACAGGAAGATAAGGACTTCACACAGAGGCAAGGTGGAGTAACTTGATTGGAGCAAAGGAAACAATTCAAATATAACAAGAAGGAATGATATTTGGAAAGTTAATGAGATATTTCCTCACTTATTTTCCAGGTGAAGATAAAATTTTGGGGTCCAAAAGTTCCTAGTGGGGAGGTATGATCCAGAGATCAAAAACGGGCTCAAAAAATTAAAGGTATTATAATCTCTCCCCAAAAAAATCAATTCGTAGTGTTCATCGTCCTGATTCCAACAACGCTTGAATCACCTAAATCCGACGTCGTATGATGATGTTATGACATTTTGAATTTTTTGTCTAACAATTAAAACATTTGCAGATGGGTTGATTGGGCAGTTTGTACTGCTGAAATCATGTTGACATCAACATGCCAACTAGGCATATGGGGGACTAATCAGATCCTGGTAAGTGTTAGTCCCTACAAGGGTGAGTTTGCATCATTCTATTAGTTGAGGTTATTTTGGTGGCCCAATAGGATTCCAACACGTGGCCCAATCAGAGTTTGCCACATGGCACCTCCTCATTGGTAATTTTTTTGTAATAGGCCCTAAGGCCTCAATGGGGTTCTATTGGCTTAAGGGGTTCTAGCCTAGGTTCCGAGCATTTTGTGCAACCAACAAAACCATCCAAATACTGGCCGTTTCGATAGTGATATGCTCGCACAGACCAAAGTCTCACCCTAAGCAGTATGGGGGGGTGCTGGAACCATGTTTCTGCACCCTGAGGAGATTTTGATGTGGTTATTTACCCTAATTAACTGATCTAATGCCTATAGTCTTGCGCACAACTTCACAGGAACAAGATCTAACGCAGACAACCCTAAACATAATAAGAAGAAAATTATGAGCACAAACATGTATATATAGTAAAAATAGAGATTTATAACATCTATTTAATCAAGATAATTTCACATTAATCATAACAGATATATAGCTTGAAACAGATATCAGATAAGATAAATCTAAACAATCACATAAATTGCATAAAGATTAGAATTCACCCAAAATATATTCTTTATTAATAGATATTCAATTCAATATAGTTCTTCCACCTGCGCACACAACAACAGGGTCCATGCACATAGCTCAGGACTTAGGTCTCCATGCACACAGCCAGCAGGAGCCTTTCTACCCAGACTAACAATTCAGATCAACAATCCGAAAGATCAACCATAGACATATATCGATCTCATCTACCACTTTACTCGACTTGACTCTTACATATTTATAGATCTTTGACGCGCACATACCATGGTCTCAAACCATGGTTTGAGACTCGTGGTTTTTCTTTCTACGCATTACAATGATAAAGGAGCTTTGACCCACCCTAAAGCCCCTTGACTTCTACACGCAGTGCATTTTTGCAAAACTTATCCAAAATTTAACCCAAAAATGCTTTACCCTAGGGGACCCTACTCCAACAGGCCCCCAACACAATATAGTGACTCGTCCCGAGTCACTCTGGTCCTCCTGCCTGTGTTTTGTCTTTGTGCGCCTACACAAAACTCTTAAATGGAAAGATGATGTCGGTAATTTGTGTTGCAATGTTCTGCACTTCCTCTACTAATTTCTTTGTGGTTGGTCCCTCGACGGCTAAGATGATGCTTCTTTAGGTCTGTTATAGGATTTTGAGGGCCCCATCAATGTTGTGCGAAACATGCAAGGCCTCATTAGCCCACGGCTTCATTATTTCTTCTAGTAAGTGCTCTTGATAGCACAATGTGTCGATTTCTGTCTGAATGGCGTGACTCTCCGGTAGTCAGGTGAATCTCTGGGTTGGCACTGAGGTCGGCGCTACGAACCAAATTTCAATGAACTTCTGCTCTTTGGCCCTCAATTCTGTCTTTAGTTGCAAGATGACGGGATCATATTGGACAGAGGTCCAAAGTCCAATGGCTTCTTCAAAAAACTGATTGAGGGCATCCACGGTAGAGTGATGGTATCAGTCAATTCCTTCACAACGGTCTTGGGTTGTAACTTCATCTACAGGTCTGTGATCTTCTGCTCGAGCTCTGTATAGACTGTGGTGATTTTCGATCGTGAATCCTTGAGCACAGTGACCAAGTTTTCCAGCTTGACAGTGGTTGTTGTTGTGGTGGGCATTGTTATTTTTTGGAGGCCTGAACATAGTTTATCAATCAATGTTTCCAATTGGACGCATTGGCTTTCAGCAGCGCGTCACACATCCTCTGCGAGCTACTATACTTGAAGCATTGAGGTGGCTTGGTTCTGCCCTTTGATGTTATCTTTGGAGGCCTTATATTCGCAGTATTACATCTCATCAGTGATCATCATATGCATGAAATGCAACTTTCCAGTGGGGAACACAACCAAACATATCTCGACCTAAGAGCTTTCGGGAATGAGCGTGCACAAGTCCAAGCTAGGAATTTGTAGTGTGGCACTAGAAACTTGGAAGATTCTACTCTTGGAGATGGATGGGTGTCGAATGCGTTGTTCACTCACTTGTTCTATGCTTGTTTGTTGCACACTTGTTTGAATCGTGATCGCTTTCACCTTTAGCTCCTGAAGGTTGTGCTTCACATCCTCAAGGAATTTTTTATACTAAGACTCGACGATATTCTAGGTATCTTCAGCACAAACTTGACTGCATATTCAATATCGTCGAGGTCACCCTCCATCAAGGTTAGGGTATTTGTCCCTATATTCTTTTAGACCTTTCTCTTAGGGCGTGAATGCAGTTGGATCTGAAGCCCTCATTTAGTGCCATGATGCAAATATTTCTGCATGGGAGGTGCATCATCACTGTCTCCTTCTTTTTCCTCCATGTCCTCATCGTCCGTAGTGACCGGCTCTGGTTCCTTCTGTGCATCCTTGTCTTTCTACTGATATTTTTGCATCTAGGTTTAGGTTCCACTTTGAAAACTCCTCCATGATAGGGAACCTACTCTAAATACTCCGATGGCACAAGTTCGGTGAACTTCGAGCAGTCTTCCAGGTCCCAGTCTTCCATCTTCAGCAACGAGAGCTTTGCAAACATGTATCCTTCAAATGGCACATCCTCTAGAATCAGCGGTGTGTTGATGTATGATCTGACGTTGTCCAAGACCTTTGTGACTTTCACTGAGGCTTTTTTCGGTGCCATATACTTTGGCTGCCAGGATATTGGATTTATCTCTTCCACAATATATTCTTCGATAATTACCATAGGATTCTTGACCATTGGTCTCTTTTGTCGCTCTATGGGGATCAATCTAGGCTTCAAGGTTTTATTACTTAGAGACTTTCCAGTTCCCAAAGTCTGTCCTTTCTTTGATTTCTACAGTTGGTGTTCAGGCACAGGAGCTTCAGTGGCAGGCATCACAGAGGGAGTAGGTTCTATAGTAGTCCTACTAGAAGGAATAATATGACCTAACCCTCTTTGGCGCAACGCTTCGAAAAAAATTTCAAAGTACTCAGACATGAACTGAGGCAAACATAGCAATAGAAATGTGCACAAATCATTTGGAAAGAAAAAGGAAATAACGCGACCCTCCCTATCATATTTATAGTGATGGAGCAACCTAAACGGTCTGATATTCATTTATGTAGCCTCATAAATACTAAAAAGGTTCCAAATATGGCATGATATCCTCATTAAATGTAGTTTAGCCACTCCTCCAAACAGTAATAAAGTTGTCTTATCCAAATTAGTTGTTCCAACGGCTAGTTTATGGCACTTCTGCGATTGCTTCAACCTCCTAGTGCAACCTATGCACGGTTGTCACAGATATGTATGTGTTTTCCATCTTCGTTGCACATAACCACTTTTCCAATGTTTGACAGACTTCTTTATGGTCTTTCGCACTCTCTCAACTGTCTGGGGTGCTAAGGCACTTCGTCGACCATATAGTCAAATATCCAGGAAGTATTTCACCCCTTAAGGTAACCAGACGTACTGCACCTCCTTTCGTAATATCCTTGACAACATAAGGTCCAAGCCAATGTATTTTTAACTTTACTAGGTAGCACACAAACTTTTTTTCATATAGCAAAACTAAATAATCCTCCTAGAAAATATGTTTTCTGATGTGCCTGTCATGCCAAGATTTTTCATGCGCCTTTCGCATCTTCTGATGGAAACCAACAATGAATTTTTCCTCCTCTAGTGCAACTAGCTGCGATAGTGGTTCTTCCATACTATCTTGATTAGCCATGTTATTTACCACTGCAATGCGCAGATTAGGGACGATGTACTCCATTAGCATAATAGCTTCCTGTCCATACACCAACCTGAATGGGGTATTCCCGGTCAATTTCTTACATGTAGTTTGATATTCCCATAGAACTGCAGGTATGCGCACATCCCAATCATTCAAATTATCATTGCAGACCTTTGTGAGCGCATTCTCCAAAATCTTATTAAAGGCCTCTATCGTGGCATTTTATTGTGGATGATATGGTGTACTCTTCTGATGGTGCATCTTAAACTCCATTTTCAATGCTTTGATAGCCTCATTTAGAAAGTGCGTACCCTGGCCACTCATCAAGATTTTAGGACACCCAAACATTGTTAATTTATTCTCAAAAATGAACTGCGCATTTGTCTCTATGCTGCAATATTTCACTGTCTTAGCTTCTGCCCACCTGGTCAAATAATTTGTTGAAGGTAATGATATAGCATGCACCAATATTCTTTACAGGAGGATTGATATTTCCTAAAAAATCAATGGTCCACTTATCAGAAGCATGCAAATTCACTTGTGGTTGCAGTGGCATTTCATCTATGTGTGAAGGTTTTACTATTCTTTGCCACACATCACAAGCTCAAAAATACCCTTTTGCATCACTGTGTACCATAGGCCACCACAAACCAGCCCTCAAAATTTTTTGTGTAGTCATTTTTCCTGCATAGTGAGCTCCCGCAATCCCTGCATGTGCTTCAACTAGGATGCTCTGTCTTTGAAACTCTAGCACATAGAGTATGAATATCTCATCGACTCCCATCTTATACAACTGAAAAAAATCAAATTAAAGTCGGTTGTAGGCAAGACCAACTATTTCTTCAGCTTAACTGTATACTCTGTAGGCGCACTAGCAGTGGTCAGAAAGTCAATAATATATATGAAGTGGTCATCGACTACTTTAATGGCAAATAGCTGCGCGTTTGGTAATCCTTCATCCAAACTAGTTGGCTCCTCTCCACTTTTGATGCACGATAGGTGATATGGACCTGCATTCAACCTCCCTGGCTTGACAATCACCTCAGAATCATACTCCTGAAATAATAAGAGCCATCGACAAATCTTCCCCCCCAACACATGCTCGTTGACCAGGTACTTCAAAGTAGAGTGATTAGTAAACATCTTAAAATTTGTAGAAATTTAAATAATAGATGAGTTATTCACCGAGATTATCCTGATTGCACACTATTTGAGCTTCATGCATAATACATAACCTCTTCTAACATTGATCATCAATTTGCAGAAATAGAAGCAGTCGCATGCGCACATTAAAACATAATCAAGAACACATATAACACAGTATGTAATGGGAAAAGCTTACAGCTGAAAACCCCCAACTATCTGTATATTATAATGATAGAGAACATGTAACAATACATAGCACAAAGCTCATCACAAGCTCTCAGCACTATCTCACATGCTACACACAAAACAAGCTCAAATCATGCACATCCCATGCTCCAATCTGCTCCACCTGTCTGCCTGCCTCTACTGCGCAATCCAAAATGAAGAATGAATTAGATCCAAGTTCAAATCCCCTTGGATTTAACTGCGCAATCCTCATTGGAAATCTCAATCAATGTGTGTGCAAATCTCATGCACAAGTATAGTCACAACTGATAGCCACACTCACCCTTTCACCCACCTCTAACACTGGTCTCCACTGAACTGTTCATGCACTGCAGTTAACTGATGTATTATTTATTTGATTTATGAGTTAATAATTAGTGAATTAATTAATAATTAATTCACACCACTCATCACTAGTGTATTTATCAGTTATACTAAAGACGAATAGTTCAACTAAGTTAAACCGAACACAACTCCACCAACTGTCTCATCAACTCCACCAAACTCTGCCACATGAGCTCTAACTGAAGTCAACCATGCAATAGCTCAACTAACCCTAGGAAAAGTGTATTTCCTTCTGTCAGCTGCATGTGCCACATCCAAGCATCAAACTGAAGTGCTCCAAGAGGATAAGATAATGTTTATAGTCCAAATATTATTAAGGGCTAATAATATTCGACTGATCTATTTTTAGACTGGTAGTCTAAAAATAGATTCCGCCCAATGTCTAAAAATAGAGGTCCATCTATTTTTACCAACTTGACCAATCATCCATAAATAGCATCCCGCAACTCATAGACCATGATCGACATGTCTAAAAATAGACATAGTCTAAAAATAGACTTTGCGACAAAAATCACTTGTGTGGCCCCCACCTAGTTTAGGTGATCACTTTCCAACTAGGATTAGGAAAGATGTTTCAGGATGCCTCCTTCACTATTTCTTGTTGCAATTTTCAACAAAATTTCCTCCGAGTAAATAGTGACAAAACTTCTGTACAACATAGACCATAGTTAATCCTTCTCTCTCTGTTATCGAGTAGTTGCGCTCAACACTTGACAATTTCTTGCTCGCAAACACAATGGGGTGATCAATATTTCAAGTTCCTGGTTGTGTGAGTACAACGCCTAGCGCAATACACGAAGAATCCATGTGTACATGGAATTCCTTTGTCTGGTCTAGAAATACCAATACAGGCACAATCACCATTTTCTCCTTAAGTAGCTCGAAACTCTTCTGACATTCCACATCCAAGCAAAAAAAGGCATCCTTCCTCAAAAATTTTCCCATCGGTGGAATAATGAGTGCATAGCCTTGAATAGATTTTCTATAATAGCCAGTATGTCCCAAAATTGAGCATAACTGCTCCACATTTGCGGGCACCTCCATGCTGACAATAATAGCAATCGTAGTGGGATCGACCAACAACCCATGTTGACAGACAATATGACCCAGAAAAATACTGAAGGGGACGCAAAATATGCACTTCTTCAGATTCAACGAGATATTATGCTTCCAACAAGTATCAAGAATTAAGAGCAGATTTGAAACATGATTCTTTACTAAGCCAAATATAGTGTAGTCATCTAAATAGACTTCTAATAATGTATGTATATACTCTTTAAACGCAGCTACCACCACGCGCGAGAATATTCCTGGTGCATTCTTCAGACTAGATGGCATTACTGTGTATTGGAATGATCTCCATTGCATCGAAGAGGTTGTCTTACTTCTATCTTTAGGCACAATTCTTATTTGGTGGTATCCAGAAAATCCATAAGTGAATGATTAGGCCTCCTTCCCTTCCACATTGTCCAATATTTCATCAAAAAACAGAGTTGGAAAATGTTCATGCACATAGGAATCATTCAACTTGCACAGATCCACACAAATCCTAATTTCTCCTTTGGTCTTATTTTCTTGGACGACCATGGGGCTTACCCAATCAAATTCTTCTGTTGGTCCAATTATCCCTTCAACAACCATTTTCTATTTTACCTTCTATTTTTACTTAGTATTCAACCTGTAAGGGCATTGCTTGACATGCCTAGCATCTAGTTTTAGAGTGATTTTGATCACGCCAAGATCCCCAAAAATACCTTTCAACTCTGAAAACTTCATGGGAAATAAGTTCTGATATTCAGCAAGTAGCTCCACAACCTTACCTATTTTATCTTCATCCCAGTAATCCTCGATTTTAGCAGTCTTAGGTTTCTCTTTTGTTCCATTGTTGACTTGTCTAATCTTCATAGGTTCAGTCACATTTGGCACTTCAACCAGAGACCCAAAAACTACACGTTGTCCTTCAGAAACAGGTACATTGATGTTTCTTGGGTCTTCCTCATTATATTCAATAGTCACATTATGGAAATCAACTATATCTTTCATCTGCGCATCCCATGTTGGTAGGGGTTATTCTTCTGGTTTCTCTGTCATGTCAAAGACCACACCTTGAATCCTGTGTAAGGCAGTACTGATGCATGGGAAACCACTCTCAAAACTGAATGTTAAAAAAAATATTTCTTGTGGCGCAACCCATTCCGTCGTGTCTCATTTCAACTCAACCTCTAGGTACCAGTTCATAGGAATCTGACTTAAAGTATGGACGAATGTATGCACCCATCATGGATGCGACTCTTCTCCCCAAGCTGCAGTCCACCTGGATAAATGTTTGTGCAAATCTTCTTTTCCTGCATAGGTTCCTTCCAACCGGGTATTGGGTTGTCCAAATCGCAATTTCATCATGTGGGTACATTCTTCCCAATTCGCCAAGTTGTCCTTGTGTGTTTACCACAAGCGCGCTAGAGTAGAGCGCAGAGCCAAGTCAAGCGCATGGAACCGTTGTTTCTCTCAAAAAACCTTTTCAAATTCATCTAATAAAAAAGTGACATTTCCTATACCATCATAATAAGGTAGTTACCGCACCTTAGAGGATATACACCGTAGAGATCTGATGACTCGATTGTAGCACAATGTAGAGACTTCATGCAAACGATTCTGCCAATTCTCCAATTCCTCATCTGAATCTGAGTTGCATGAACTATCTCTATCCCAACTAAGCCAACCATATTTTATGGGATTTGTCCAATCTTCATCTCTCGCAGATAGTTTGTAGATATGATCAACATCCTCTTCTGCATGCACCGGTTCTGTATATCGTTCTCCTTCTACCGGATCCAATGGGACCACAACCCTGATTCCATTTTTTTCAAACACCATAATTCTACGCTTGAGGTTGATGATAGCATCCATGTCAATAGCCCAATCCAGATCCAACAGCGCGGGGTATGGATCTCTATCATCAACAATCTGAATAACTTCAAAATCAACCAACGCCTTAACTCCTTTGATATCAACTATGACCCCAGAAAGCCTACCCATTGGGATAATATTCTGTAGATTTTCCATACACAGTTGTATTGTAGACTATTCCAGCTTAGGCTCTCCCGTTTTCTGCCAAGTTTGCTTTGGTATGACATTTGCATCAAAGTCAAAATCCAAAATGACCTGGTCCATTTCAAACTCTCTTATCTGAGCAGTCAGGCGCATCTCTCGGCCTGTTCTTCTCTTGTTCTTGTAGATCTTATTGAGAGGCTTTTGTGCCATCTAGGGCTATTCTTCTTCAGCATAACTTTTAATTAAATATTAAAGGTTCTCAACGATCTTCTTATTGCGTAGAAGCTTGATACAGACCTGTAAAAATAGTTTCATCTCTACAGGCTCGACCCCTTCGATGGTATCCATGGTAGGTTTTCTTGCTACTTTATACGTACCAGGATCCACGAAGTCCTTCTTTGTTGTGACAAAGGTTTCCTTTTCCATTTGTAGATTGAATCCTTCCTTTTTCTCAGGAGATATCTGGACCAAAACATCAGTAACATGTTTCTTATCTTCTGCTTTACATTCTCCAATTGCTACACCGCTTCTGGTTACAATATTTATGATAGGGTCTTCAGTGTGCAGTTCTGTTCTCATCATTTAAACATTCTGCGTAGGTGTCTGTGGTCTCTTCTCATGCATTTTTGAAAAACAGTATAGGGAAATATTCAATAATATGATCAAATTGTCTACAATACCTGCAAGATTTCTATGTTAGGTTCGGGAAGTCACACGCATAATGACCAGCTTCTCCACAGTTATAAAAAATAAGTTGTCCCCTTCCACGACCAGCCCCTCCACCTCTTCCTCGTCCTGTTCCTAGAAATCCACTGCACCCAGATGACGATGCAGGCAAATCCGATCCTCTAACCTCAGCCTGAAATTTGTATGAGGCAGCCTGCTCATAGTTCTTTTCATCATGTCCAACATATCGATAGAATGTGTAGAAAGGTTTTTTTAGCTCCGGAATATGTTTACTAAGCCTAGGTAAGAATTCTATAATATGCAATCCATTTGTTTGGAAAATCACGCACCATAGTTTGGGAACCTCACTGGGCCCTGCTCCATTCTTAATTGGACTTGGTCCTCCAACTGCCAGATATTTATTATATACAGGACACTGGTCCCTGTGATGTCCCTCAACTTTACAGCGTGTGCACCATACTCCTGTGAACAAATCCTTCTCCTTCTCCTTTCACAATGTTTGTATTTATAAGTGTAGTGCAACTAACTGGCTTTGGATTTGTTGGGCCCCAACCTGTGTGGCATGTACAGGTGAGGCTTCTAGCTTCATGGAAATCTCCACATCTTCAGCCTGTGTTGAAATCTTATGTTTGTTTAAAGACTGGCGCAGATGTGGAAAAAACATAACAATGGACCATTCTTTGTGCTACATGTCATCCATAGTAAATCTTCGTTTCTTGACGGTGCACTTTAATCATTGATTTTCCTCCAATACAGTTTCATTCACTTCTTGGTGGATCTCCTTTAATTTAGTCACGCATTGAGAGTAGAATCTTGGCATTTTCAACTGCTCCTTCAATGCGGCCTTAAGCTCATCAATCATGGCATTAGGATTGATTTCCATATACCTCATGTACCAATCCAATGCACAATCTTGACATGCAGTAGCTAGTTTCACTTTCTTAACCTTATCATTATTGATCTGTTGCGTTGTCCATATAACATCTTTGACAAACCAAAATTAGTCAACATCTTCATTTCCAACGCCCTTGAAATTCTGCAGCTTGATGGAAGTAGCTATATCCTCTTCTGGAGGTGGAGGTGGAGGTGGGATGGATGACTTGTTAGAGTGATATTAATTTGGGAGTGGATTGGATGGGATCTGAACTAAGGCCAACGACCCTAAATTACCTTGATCTTGCAATCCCTCTTCTTCCGAGTGCGCAAATTCACCAGAGCTACTTGTTTCAGAATCCTCGTCACTATCAAATTTACCTTTGAGATGGATATAAACAAAACCCTCTTCTAGATCTACTCTGTAAGTTTTTCCGCTGCGTGTAGTCGGGCCTCTTTGGGAAATTCACTCAATATGGTTGCATAGAGTATTGTTTTCACATAAAATCATTTTAATCCATAGTTTCAATGAGCGCAGAAACTTACCTCTAGGGCCCTTGAAAATTCTCCTTTCAGATTCAGAATATGATACAAAAGTATTGATAGAAAATTCATTCACAAACCCACTCAGGATGCTATAAATCCAATAATCTAATGCGCAGGTAATTTTATTGCTAGATTTCTCCAAAAACTGAACCAACTCAGGATTCCACTGGTGATCACATCGTCTTTTCAGCAGGTCTAAAATTCAGTCAGCTAAGATAACCACTCATGTAACTTAGTCGTAGTGGAAGGAAAGAAAATTTCGTGGACCTCTGTGTAGATATACCTTTTCTCCCAAGCTTCAGCAGATAATTTAGGGTTTCGATTTTCTTGGATTACAAATTCGTGCACCTTCTTTTCTATCCAATCTTGCAGTTTTTTCTTTGTCGGATGCCACAACATCAAATATCCCTCAAAATGATCCCATTCCCGAAAAAAAAAACCATTTTTTGGATTAAGGGGTCCTGACCCAGGTTCAGAGCATTCTGCGAAACCAACAAAACCCTCCAACTACTAGCCCTTTCGACAGTGATCTGCTCACGCAGACCAAAGTCTCACCCAAAGAAGTATGGGGGAGTGCTAGAACCATCTTTCCACACCCTGAGGGAGCTTTTGATGTGTATATTTACCCAATTAACCGATCTAATACCTACAGTCCCACACACAACTTCACAGGAACCAAATCTAACACAAACAACCCTTACTTTATCCCGATCTTAGCATAATAAGCATAAAAGTACGAGAGAAAACATGTATATCTAGTAAGCATAGATATTTATAATAGCTACTTAATCCAGATAATTGTGCATTAATCATAATAGATATATATCTTGAAACAAATTAGTAAGAGTTCACTTCCAGAAGCAACAAATAATCCCACCAAGATGAAGCCAATTTGTGGACATGGTCCAAACACAAGATATTGACCCTATGTTGAGAATGATGCTTGTGAATTTTTTCAACGTCTAAAAGATTCTCCTTACGTGCTTGTTGGTAAAATTGGGTAGCTTGATTCTTCATCTACTTCTTCATCAACATCTGAAATATAAAATATGGGTGATAGGCTAAAAGAGGTAATTAGCATTTCTAGTTCTACTCCTTCCGCTAACGTTGATAATACATATTTTGCAGCCCTTGAAAATAATATCAAAGGTATTAGTATAAATATTTTAACTCAAATGGGTTATGATGCAAGAGGCCTCAGAATCAATGGCCAGGGTATCACTAATCCTATCGAGGTGAAATAATGTCCATGATATGAAGGATTGGGTTATGGTCATGGATAAATTGAAGAGTGATATAAAATTGTTGAGGAAAAGAAATCATTGAGTGATGATATGTCACACCATGATGGTAGTGATAATGGTAAACAATATCCAAAGAAAGATGAATGTTTCAAGGGACATGAAAAGTCTAGTCCTTATCGTCAAAGTCACAACACAATGGACTAGTATAAGTGTCATGGGGGTTTTATACATATTGGTGATTTTAATTATGTATGGGACATGTTTCCTTGCACATTTTTTGATGCAACTAACCATTGTGTGGCTGATTTTGAGCAACATAAGCCGATGGTCAATAAAATGGACCAAATCCTTGTGACAAAGCATGAGGAACCTCTCTCAAGTTTGAAGACTTCCTTGACGATGGGAAAGCGAAAGCATTTTTGTACCCATTATAACATGAAAGGGAAATTTATTGAAAAGTGTTGGAAACTTTATCCGAAAATTTGTACCTAGAAAGACAAAGAGGTCATGCAATCCCTTGCAAGGAAAGTGACAAGTGGCAAATTGGAAACTGATGTAGTTCCTAAAAGGACCTTCAAAGCAAAGTGGGTGCATAAAGAGAACCCATAAGCCTAGGATAAGCAAAGAATTGGTAGATTATATTGTACAATTTTCTTGTTTTGTAAAATTGTAAATACTTGTTGTATATCCCGTTTGGGTACTTTGTAAAGTGAGGTCATGTACAATCACTCATCTTCAACAAGTGTGTTCTCTTTGACATGTTATGTTATTTTAGTTTGGTGATGAGTCCAATTGCTTGAGGACTTTATGGGATGAGCATTTGTATTTTATATAGTATGTCTACAGTTGTGTCAAGCACTCACTGATAGAAGTGTTTCAATGTGAAGCTTGTTTGTAAATTTAATATTTGATAAAGATTGTGAATAATATGACCATGTTAATGTGGAAACATTCAAGCATGTCATTGAGAAAATGCAACTAGTGTACCTAATAGTACAAGTGCGGCTTGAGGACAGTAACACAAAGTATGAATTAGTGCATGGAAAGCATTGATTTGCTTCTGATTTCCAATTAGAAGATCAAGTTTGTCTTCAAAAAAGAGAGATTTAAATACGGGGTTTGTTTGAGCCAAATAAATATGGTTTTGGAGAGAATGTTCAAATTATATCCATTAAATTTTTTGTTCCTGCATGTTTAGAAGAATTATGGCTGAATCCTTGACAGGAAGATAAGGACTTCACACAGAGGCAAGGTGGAGTAAATTGATTGGAGCAAAGGAACCAATTCAAATATAACAAGAAGGATTGATATTTGGAAATTTAATGAGATCTGTCCTCACTTATTTTCCAAGTGAAGATAAAATTTTGGGGTCAAAAAGTTCCTAGTGGAGAGGTATGATCCAGAGATAAAAAATGGGCTCAAAAAATGAAAGTTCTTATAATCTCCCAAAAAAAAATCAATTCATAGTGTTCATCGTCCCAATTCAAACAACGCTTGAATCACCTAAATCCGACGTCATATGAAGATTTTATGACATTTTGAATTTTTTGTCTAATAATTAAAACATTTGCAGATGGGTTGATTGGGCAGTTTGTACTGCTGAAATCATGTTGACATCAACATGCCAACTAGGCATATGGGGGACTAATCAGATCCTGCTAAGTGTTAGTCCCTACAAGGGTGAGTTTGCATCATTATATTGGTTGAGGTTATTTTGGTGGCCCAATAGGAGTCCAAAACGTGGCCGAATCAGAGGTTGCCACGTGGCACCTCCTTATTGGTAATTTTTTTGTAATAGCCCCTAAGGCCTCGGTGGGGTTCTATTGGCTTAAGGGGTTCTAACCTAGGTTCTAAGCGTTTTGTGCAACCAACAAAACCATCCAAATACTGGCCCTTTCGACAGTGATATTCTTGCATAGACCAAAGTCTCACCTGAAGCAGTATGGGGGGGTGCTGGAACCATGTTTCCATCACCTTGAGGGAGATTTTGATGTGGTTATTTAACCTAATTAACCGATCTAATGCCTACAGTCCTGTGCAAAAATTCACAGGAACAAGATCTAACACAGACAACCCTGAGCATAATAATAAGAAAAGTACGAGCGCAAACATGTATATATAGTCAACATAGAGATTTCTAACAGCTATTTAATCCAGATAATTTCACATTAATCATAATAGATATATAGCTTGAAACAGATATCAGATAAGATAAATCTAAACAATCACAGAAGTTGCATAAAGATTAGAATTCACCCAATATATCTTCTTTATTAATAGATATTCAATTTAATATAGTTCTTCCGCCTGCGCACACAACAACAGGGTTCATGCACATAGCTGAGGACTTAGGTCTCCGTGCACACAGCCAGCAGGAGCCTTTCTACCCAGATTAACAATTCAGATCAATAATCCAAAAGATCAACCATAGACATATATATATCTCATCTACCACTTTACTCAACTTGACTCTTACATATTTATATATATTTGACACGCACATACCATGGTCTCAAACCATGGTTTGAGACTCATGGTTTTTTTTTCTACGCATTACAATGATAAAGGGGCTTTGACCCACCCTAAAGACCCTTGACTTCTACACGCAGTGCATTTTTGCAAAACTTATCCAAAAATTAACCCAAAAATTCTTTACCCCAGGGGACCCTGCTCCAATAGGCCCCCAACACAATATAGTGACTCGTCCCGAGTCACTCTGGTCCTCCTGCCTGCATTTTGTCTTTCTGCGCCTGCACAAAATTCTTAAATGGAAAGATGACGTCGGTAATTTGTGCTGCAATGTTCTGTGCTTCCTCTACTAATTTCTTTGTGGTTGGTCCCTCGACGGCTAGGATTATGCTTCTTTAGGTCTATTACAGGATTTTGAGGGCCCCATCAATGTTGTGCGAAACCTGCAAGGCCTCATTAGCCCACAGCTTCATTATTTCTTCCAGTAAGTGCTCTTGAGAGCACAATGTGTCGATTTCTGCCTGAATGGCGTGACTCTCCTGTAGTCGCGTGAATCTCTAGGTTGGCACTGAGGTTGGCACAACGAACCAAATTTCAATGAAATACTGCTCTTTGGCCCTCAATTCTATCTTTAGTTGCAAAATGACTGGGTCATCTTGGACAGAGGTCCAAAGTCCCATTGCTTCTTCAAAAAACTGACTACAAGCATCCACAGCAGCAGTGATGGTATCAGTCGATTCCTTCACGACAATGGTGCGCTGCACGCGCACCTCTAGAGGTGTCTTGGGTTGTAACTTCATCTACAGGTCTATGATCCTCTGCTCGAGCTCTGTATAGACTATGGCTATTTCCAATCGTGAAGCCTTGAGCACAGCGACCAAGTTTTCCAGCTTGATAGTGGTCGTTTATGTGGTGGACATTGTTATTTCGTGGAGGCCTGTACATAGTTGATCAATCAATGTTTCCAATTGGACGCATTGGCTTTCAGCGGTGTCTCGCATCCTCTGTGAGCTACTATACTTGAAGCATTGAGGTGGCTTGGTTCTACGCTTTGGTGTTATCCTTGGAGGCCTTATATTCACGGTATTACATCTCATTAGTGATCATCATATGCATGACATGCAGCTTTCCGGTGGGGAACACAACCAAATCGATCTCATCCTAAGAGCTTTCGAGAATGAGCGTGCACAAGTCCAAGCTAGGAATTTGTAGTCTGGCACTAGAAACTTGGAAGATTCTACTCTTGGAGTTGGATGGGTGTCGAATGCACTGTTCACTCACTTGTTCTATAATTTTTTGTTGCACGCTCATTTGAATCGTGATCGCTTGCATCTTTAGCTTCTGAAGGTTGTGCTTCACATCCTCAAGGAATTTTTTATACTAAGACTCGATGATATTCTAGGTATCTTCAGCGAAAAACTTGATTGCATATTCAATATCGTTGAGGTCACCCTCTGTCAAGGTTAGGCGATTTGTCCCTTTCTTCTTTGAGACCTTTCTCTTAGCGTGCGAACGCAGTTGGATTTGAAGCCCTCATTTAGTGCCACGACACAAATATTTCTGCATGGGAGGTGCATCATCACTGTCTCCTTCTTTTTCCTCCATGTCCTCATCGTCCGTAGTGACCGCCTCTGGTTCCTGCTGTGCATCCTTGTCTTTCTACTGATCTTTCTGCATCCAGGTTTAGGTTCCACTTTGAAAACTCCTCCATGATAGGGAACCTACTTTAAATACTCTGATGGTGCAAGTTCGGGGAACTTCGCCTAGTCTTCCAGGTCCCAGTCTTCCATCTTCAGCAAAGGGAGCTTTGCGAACATGTATCCTTCAAATGGCACATCCTCTAGAATCAGCGGTGTGTTGATGTATGATCTGACATTGTCCAAGAGCTTTGTGACTTTCACTGAGGCTTTTTGTGGTGCCATATACTTTGGCAGCCAGGATATTGGATTTATCTCTTCCACAATATATTCTTCGATAACTACCACAGGATCCTTGACCATTAGTCTCTTTTGTCGCTCTACGGGGGTCAATCTAGGCTTCAAGGTTTTATTACGCAGAGACTTTCTGGTTCCCAAAGTCTGTCCTTTCTTTGATTTCTACGGTTGGTGTTCAGGCACAGGAGCTTCAGTGGTAGGAATCACAGAGGGAGTAGGTTTTGTAGTAGTCCTACTGGAAGGAATAATATGACCTAACCCTCTTTGGCGCAACGCTTCGAAAAATTTCTCAAAGTGCTCAGACATGAACTGAGGAAAACATAGCAATAGAAATGTGCACAAATCATTTGGAAAGAAAAAGGAAATAATGCGACCCTCCCTATCATATTTATAGCAATGGAGCAACCTAAACAATCTGATGTTCATTTATGTAGCCTCATAAATACTAAAAGGGTTGCAAATATGGCATGATATCCTCATAAAATGTAGTTTAGCCACTCTTCCAAATAGTAATAAAGTTGTCTTATCCAAGTTAATTGTTCCAATGGCTAGTTTATGGTGCTTCTGCGATTGCTTCAACCTCCTAGCGCAACCCTTGCATGGTTGTTGCAGATATGTATGTGTTTTCCATCTTCATTGCACATAACCACTTTTCCAATGTTTGACAGACTTCTTTATGGTCTTGCGCCCTCTCTCAATTGTCTCGGGCGCTAAGGCACTTCGCCAACCATATAGTCATTTGGTATGCGCAGGGATAGGGTCATCCCTGTATGGATTCAACCAACTTACATTAAAATATCTAGGAATTATTTCACCCCTTAAGGTAACCAGATGTACTGCGCCTCCTTTCGTAATCTCCTTGACAACATAAGGTCCAAGCAAATGTATTTTTAACTTTACTGGGTGGCGCACAAACTTGTTTTCATATAGAAAAACTAAATAATCCTCTTAGAAAATATTTTTTCTGATATGACTATCATGCCAATCTTTTTCACGCGCCTTTCACATCTACTGATGGAAACCAACAATGAATTTTTCCTCCTCCAGCGCAACTAGCTGTGATGGTGGTTCTTCCATACTATCTTGCATTAGGGGAATTTTGAGGTCTAAAATAGGCCTCCTAAGAAAAATATACAACCAAAATAAACTTTATAAGAACCAATAGGATTCAAGATGATGATGTCAACCATGGGGGATGATTCACTATTTTTTAAGTAAAAGGGTAAAAAGATTAAAAAATAAAAAAAAATAATAAAACTACTTTTTCAACTCGTATTTTCAAATTATCTCCCAATGTTTTTACTCAAATTTCGAGCAGGAGCACTCGTTGGATGAAAAATTTAATTTCCCATCCAAGGAGTACCCATGCTGCATACTTTTGATAGACTATACTACATGAAAAATGAGAAATACATGAAAAAACGTGATTGCTATCACGTTTTTCATGTATTTCTCATTTTTCGTGTAGCAGGATCCATCAAAAGTATGCAACAAGGGTACTCCTTGGATTAAGAATTGAATTTTTCATCCAAAAAGTACTCCCACTCGAAATTTGAGTAAAAAATTTGGCAGATAAGTTGAAAAAGTAGTTTTTTCTTTTTTCCCTGTAAAATTTGATGATGTAATTAAATCTTAGTTTATTATTTCCACTATTATTTTATAATTTCCTTAGGAGGCCCATTTTAGACCTCAAAATTCCCCTAATGATTAACCATGTTAGTTACTGTTGCAATGCGCAGATTAGGGACGATGTACTCCATTAGCATAATAGCTTCATGTCCATACACCAACCTGAATGGGGTATTCCCGGCCAATTTCTTGCATGTAGTTTGATATGCCCATAGAACCGCAGGTATGCGCACATCCCAATCATTCAAATTAGCATTGCGGACCTTTGTGAGCGTATTCTCCAAAATATTATTAAAGACCTCTATCGTGGCATTTTCTTGTGGATGATATGGTGTACTCTTCTTATGGTGCATCTTAAACTCCATTGTCAACGCTTTGATAGCCTCATTCACAAAGTGTGACCCTGGTCACTCATCAAGATTTTAGGACACCCAAACATTGTTAAGTTATTCTAAAAAATGAAGTGCACAACTGTCTCTACACTGCAATATTTCACAGGCTTAGCTTCTGCCCACCTGGTCAAATAATCTGTTGCAGGTAATGATATAGCACACACCAATATTCTTTACGGGAGGATTTATAGTTCCTAAAAAATAAATGGTCCACTTATCAAAATCATGCAAAGTCATTAGTGGTTGCAGTGGCATTTCATCTATGTGCGAAGGTTTTCCCATTCTTTAACACACATCACAAGCTCGAAAATACCCTTTTGCATCACTGTGTACCATAGGCCACCACAAACCAACCCTCAAAATTTTTTGCGTAGTCAGTTTTCCTGCATAGTGAACTCCCGCAACCCCTGCATGTGCTTCAACTAGGATGCTCTGTCTTTGAAACTCTGGCACATAGTGTATCAATATCTCATCAACTCCCATCTTATACAACTGACAACAATCAAAGTAAAGTCGGTTGCACGCAAGACCAACTATTTCTTCAGATTAACTGTATACTTTGTAGATGCACTAGTAGTGGTCAGAAATTCGATAATATCTATGAAGTGGTCATCGACTAATTTAATGGCAAATAGCTACGCATTTGGTAATCCTTCATCCAAACTAGTTGGCTCCTCTCCACTTTCAATGCACGATAGGAGATCTGGACCTGCATTCAACCTCCCTAGCTTGACAATCACTTCAGAATCATACTCTTGAAATAATAAGATCCATCGACAAATCTTCCCCCCCAACACATGCTCGTTGACCAGGTACTTCAAAGTAGAGTGATCAGTAAACATCTTAAAATTTCCTCCAAGTAAATAGTGATGAAACTTCTATAGCGCATAGACCATAGTTAATCCTTCTCTCTCTGTTGTCGAGTAGTTGCACTCAACACTTGACAATTTATTGCTCGCAAACACAATGGGGTGATCAATATCTCTGGTTCCTGGCTACGTGAGTACAACGCCTAGCATGATATACGAAGAATCCATGTGTACATGGAATTCCTTTGTCTAGTCTAGAAATACCAATACAGGCGCAGTCACCATTTTCTCCTTAAGTAGCTCGAAACTCTTCTGACATTCCACAGCCCAGCAAAAAAAAAGGCATCCTTCTTCAACAATTTTCCCATCGGCGCAGTAATGAGTGCATAGCTTTGAATAAATTTTCTATAATAGCCGGTATGTCCCAAAATTGAGCGCAACTGTTTGACATTTGCGGGCACCTCCATGCTAACAATAATAGCAATCGTAGTGGGATTGACCATCAACCCATGTTGATAGACAATATGACCCAAAAGAATACTGAAGAGGACTCAAAATATGCACCTCTTCAGATTCAATGAGATATTATGCTTCCGACAAGTATCAAGAATTAAGAGCAGATTTGAAACATGATTCTTCACTAAGCCAAATATAGTGTAGTCATCTAAATAGACTTATAAGAATTTATGTATATACTCCTTAAACGTAGCTACCACCACACGCGAGAATATTCCTGGTGCATTCTTCAGACTGGATGGCATTACTATGTATTGGAATGATCACCATTGCGTAACAAATGTTGTCTTACTTCTATCTTTAGGCGAGATTCTTATTTGGTGATATCTAGAAAATCCATAAGTGAATGATTAGGCCTCCTTCCTGTCCACATTGTCCAATATTTCATCAGAAAACAGAGTTAGAAAAGGGTCATGCACACAGGCATCATTCAACTTGTGCAGATCCACACAAATCCTAATTTCTCCTTTGGTCTTATTTTCTTGGACGACCATGGGGCTTACCCAATCAAATTCTTCTATTGATCCAATGATCCCTGCAAAAACCATTTTCTATTTTACCTTTTGTTTGTACTTAGTATTCAACCTGTAAGGGCATTGCTTGACATGCCTAGCATCTAGTTTCAGAGTGATTTTGATCACACCAAGATCCCCAAAAATACCTTTCAACTCTGAAAACTTCATGGGAAATAAGTCCTGATATTCAGCAAGTAGCTCCACAACCTTAGCTATTTTATCTTCATCCTAGTAATCCTCAATTTTAGCAGTCTTAGGTTGCTCTTTTGTTCCAATGTTGACTTCTATAATCTTCATGGGTTCAGTCACATCATGGCTGCAACTCTTCTCCCCAAGCTATAGTCCACCTGGCTAAATGTCTGTGCAGATCTTGTTTTCTTACATAGGTTCCTTCCAACTGGGTATTCGGTTTTCCAAATCGTAGTTTCATCATGTGGATACATTCTTCACAATTTTCCAAGTTGTCCTTGTGTGTTTACCACAAGTGCGCTAGAGTAGAGCGCAGAGCGAAGTCAAGCGCATGGAACCATTGTGTCTCTTGAAAAACCTTTTCAAATTCATCTAATAAAAAAGTGACATTGCCTATACCATCATAATAAGGTAGTTATTGCACCTTAGAGGATATACACCGTAGAGATCTGATGACTCGGTTGTAGCGCAATGTAGAGACTTCATGCAAACGATTCTGCCAATTCTCCAATTCATCATCTGAATTTGAGTTGCATGAACTATCTCTATCCCAGCTAAGCCGACCATATGTTATGGGATTGATCCAATCTTCATCTTTCACAGATATTTTCTAGATATGATCATCGTCCTCTTCTGCGCGCACTAGTTCTGTATATCGTTCTCCTTCTACCGGATCCAATGGGACCACAACCTGTTTCATTTTTTTCAAAAACCATACTTCTGTGCTTGAGGTTGATGATAGCACCCATGTCAATAGCCCAATCCAGATCCAACAGCACGGGGTATGGATCTCTATCATCAACAATCTGAATAACTTCGAAATCAGCCAATGCCTTAACTCCTTTGATATCAAATATGACCCCAGAAAGCCTACCCATTAGGATAATATTCTGCAGATTTTCCATACACAGTTGTATTGCAGACCATTCCAGCTTAGGCTCTCCCATTTTCTTCCAATTCTGCTTTGGTATGACATTTGCATCAAAGTTGAAATCCAAAATGACCTGGTCCATTTCAAACTCTCTTATCTGAGCAGTCAGGCACATCTCTTGGCCTATTCTTCTCTTGTTCTTGTAGATCTTATTGAGAGCCTTTTGCACCATCTGGGGCTATTCTTCTTCAGTGTAACTTCTAATTAAATATTGAAGGTTCTTAGCGATCTTCTTATTGCATAGAAGCTTGATACAGACCTGTAAAAACAGTTTCATCTCTACAGGCTCGACCCCTTCAATGGTATCCATGGCAGGTTTTCTTGCTACTTTATATGTACCAGGATCCACGAAGTCCTTCTTTGTTGTGACAAAGGTTTCCTTTTCCATTTGTAGATTGAATCCTTCCTTTTTATTAGGAGATATCTGGACCAAAACATCAGTAACATGTCTCTTATCTTCTGCTTTACATTCTCCAATTGCTACACCACTTCTGGTTACAATATTTATTCTAGGGTCTTCAGTGCGCGGTTATGCTCTCATCATTTGAACATTCTGCGTAGGTGTCTGTGGTCTCTTCTCATGCATTTTTGAAAAACAGTATAGGGAAATATTCAATAATATGATCAAACTATCTACAATACCTGCAATATTTCTATGTTGGGTTCGGGAAGTTGCGCGTATAATGACCAGCCTCTCCACAGTTATAAAAAATATTTTTTCCCCTTCCATGACCAGCCCCTCCACCTCTTCCTCGTCCTCTTCCTGGAAATCCACTGTGCCCAGACGACGATGCAGGTGAATCCGATCCTCTAACCTTAGCCTGCAATTTGTATGAGGCAACCTTCTCAATCATCAGATCAAAGCTGTGATAGTTCTTTTCATCATGTCAAACATATCGACAGAATGTGCAGAAAGGTTTTTGTAGCTCCATAATAGGTTTTTGTAGTCCATTTTTTTGGAAAATCGCGCACCATAGTTTGGGAACCTCGCTAGGCCCTGCCCCGTTCTTGATCGGACTTGGCCCTCCAACTGTCAGATATTTATTATATACAGGACACTAGTCCCTGTGATGTCCCTAAGCTTTACAGCGTGTGCACCATACTCCTGCGAACAAATCCTCGTCCTTCTCCTTTCACAACGTTTGTATTTATAAGTGCAGTGAAACTAACTGGCTTTGGATTTGTTGAGCCCCAACCTATGTGGCATGTACAGGTGAGGCTTCTAGCTTCATGGAAATCTCCACATCTTCAGCCTATGTTGAAGTCTTCTGCTGGTTTAAATACTAGCGCAGATGCGGAAAAAACATAACAATGGACCATTCTTTGTGTTGCATGCCATCCATAGTAAATCTTCCTTTCCTGATGGTGCAATTTAATCATTGATCTGCCTCCCATATAGATTCATTCACTTCTTGGTGGATCTCCTTTAATTCAGTCACACATTGAGAGTAGAAATTTGGCTTTTCCAACTGCTCTTTCAATGTGGCCTTAAGCTCATCAATCATGGCATTAGTATTGATTTCCATATACCTCATGTACCAATCCAATGCGCAATCTTGAAATGCAATAGCTAGTTTCACTTTCTTAACATTATCATTATTGATCTGTTGCGTTGTCCATATCACATCTTTGATGAACCAAAATTGGTCAACATCTTCATTTCCAATGCTCTTGAAATTCTGCAGCTTGATGGAAGTAGCCATATCCTCTCTGGAGGTGGAGGTGGAGGTGGGGTGGATGACTTGTTAGAGTGATATTAATTTTGGAGTGGAGTGGATGGGATCTGAACTAAGGCCAATGACCCAAAATTACCTTGATCTTGCAATCCCTCTTCTTTCGAGTGTGCAGATTCACCAGAGCTACTTTTTTCAGAATCCTCGTCACTATCAGATTTACCTTTGAGAGGGATATTAAAAAAACCCTCTTCTAGATCTACTCTATAAGTTTTTCCACTGCGTGTAGTCGGTCCTCTTTGGGGAATTCACTCAATGTGGTTGCATAGAGTATTGTTTTCACATAAAATCATTTTAATCCATAGTTTCAATGAGCACAGAAACTTACCTCTAGGGCCCTTGAAAAATCTCCTTTCAGATTCAGAATATGATACAAAAGTATCGATAAAAAATTCATTCACAAACCCACTCAGGACACTATCAATCCAATAATCTAATGCGCAGGTAATTTTATTGCTAGATTTCTCCAAAAACTGAACCAACTCAGGAGTTCACCTGGTGATCGCGTCGTCCTTTCCGCAGGTCTGAAATTAATTCAGCTAAGATAACCACTCGTGTAACTTAGTCGTAGTGGAAGCAAAGAAAATTTCATGGACCTCTGTGTAGATATACCTTTGCTCCCAAGCTTTATCAGATAATTTAGGGTTTCGGTTTTATTGGATTACAAATTCGTGCACCTTATTTTCTAGCCAATATTGCAGTTTGTTCTTTGTCGGATGCCACAACATCAAAACTCCCTCAAAATGATCCCAGTCCCGACAAAAAAACCATTTTTTGGATTAAGGGGTCCTGACCCAGGTTCAGAACATTTTGCGCAACCAAAAAAACCCTCCAACTACTGGCCTTTTCGATAATGATCTGCTTGCGCAGACTAAAGTCTCACCCAAAGAAGAATGGGTGAGTGCTGGAACCAGGTTTCCGCACCCTAAGGGAGCTTTTGATGTGGATATTTACCCAATTAACCGATCTAATACCTACAGTCCCGCACACAAAATCACAGGAACCAAATCTAAGACAAACAACCTTACTTTATCCCGATCTTAGCATAATAAGTAGAAAATTACGAGAGAAAACATGTAAATCTAGTAAGCACAGATATTTATAACAGCTACTTAATCCAGATAATTGTGAATTAATCATAATAGATATATATCTTGAAACGGATAGCAAATAAGGCATATCTAAACAATCACAGAAATCGCATAAAGATCAAAATTTGCCCAAAATATCTTTTTTATTAATATATATTCAATTCAATACAGTTATTGTTCCTGTGCACACAACAACAGGGTCCTTGCACACAACTAAAGACTTAGGTCTCCGCGTGCACACAACCAACATGAGCCTTTCTACCCAGACTAATAATTCATATTAACAATCCAAAATATCAACCATAGACATATATCAATCTCATCTACCACTTTACTTGACTTGACTCTTACATATTTATAGATCTTTGACGTGCACATACCATGGTCTCAAACCATGGTTTGAGACTCATGGTTTCCCTTTTTATCCATTACAATGATAAAGGAAGTTTAACCCACCCCAAAGCCACTTGAATTTTACTTGCAACGTTTTTTTGCAAAACTTGTCCAAAAATTAACCCAAAAATGATTTACCTTAGGGGACCCTGCTCCAACAGGTTCGGCTCCCAGACTTGTCGCATAAAAAGTCTTCCCTCGACCATCATGCCACATATTTAGTTCTTAAATAATGTAGGGTGCGAGTTGTATTTCAAGTCATATGGTTTCCGTATTGGGGGAAGGGGGTAGGGCACTTTTCCCTAGCCCTAGTCATATGCCATCCATAGGACTTGCGGAGGATTGAAGTCAGAGGGGGCAGGGATTTAGCCCCAACCCTCGGTGCTATGGGCACCATAGTACCAGGCAGAGAGCCAAGTCTGACAGGGGTGGCAGTTAAGGCCTGGCCCCCAACCACATGGGCACCATGCGACCACCGATAAGGCAGAAAATTAGATGCTTAGGCGTCATTGTGAAATTGAATGAGGTGAAAAAATGCACCTTTTGCGTGAAAATTTTTCGCTTGAAGGATTTTCTAAAGGGATAATTTTCACGACAATTAGTAGGTTTTGCCAAATTGTAGGACAGATAGCAGAGCTTGGCTTGGAGAATCGTAACTTGCTCATTTCTTCACCTTTTTGAGCTCAAGAAGAGCCTAGAAGAGGGTCTTTTAGCATCCTGAACTCATTGATAGCCTCCATTTTCTGATTTGATCACTTCACGATGGAATTTTTGTATAATAAAGTCTTTTAGTGAGAGAGACAATCAAAGTTTTTGAATCAGTATAAAGGCATTTTTAGCATGGAGAGAGCGTAGTTAGAGGTTTTCCAGCCTTCTAATTTCATCTGCAACAACTGTTACTTCAGTAGAGTAGCTATAAATTTTAGTATTTTTACAATATGTGTTCATGAGAGAAGCTCTTTTCAGTACTTCAATGTGGATTTTTTGTATGTCTTTGTGCTTGGATTTTGGGTGAAATATAAGGACATGCTGTGAGAGTCCTTTTTATGTTGACATTTTCATGACTTGTAGTATGGGGTCATATTTTTGGAGTGAGAATTATTTGTAGGATAATGTTTCTTTGTAGGAGAAACAAACTACTCTACTCTCAAAAATTTGTATTTACTCATTTACTACTGAAATCAATAAAGCGGTCTAGTCGTTGGATTAGGCTTAGAGACGTAGCCCAAGAGAGGTGAACTTTGTAATCAAAGGTTGGTTTCTTCTCTTCATGTTTATTATTTTGAGTTGCATGTGAATTTATTTCTTTTTAAATTTTATGTGAAAACCAAACTCACCATATTGAATAGGTTGTGAAACCTGTTTACCTTTAAAGGCCCATTTTGTTTACTTGCAAAGCGTCAAAGGAAAAACGGTTTTCGATATGAGGTAGTTCCCTCCAAATTTTCAAATCAACTAAAGTTTAGCTCATTCTGTGGACCTACACACATTGAACTTCGCACAATAATATTTTCAGATTTGACGTTTGCATAAAAAGATAAGTCCATGATTTTTATAATAGAAATTTAACTTTTACTTGTTGCATATTTTATTAATCCTACATGTAAAACAAAAATAAAACATAATAAATTATTTGAAGTGCATATCAATCATAATTGATTAATTAATTAATGAAGAAAATTCTTTAGGCCAACATAATTTCCTATCTATAATCAACCATACAAATTGGAAAATACTTATTAAAAACTAAAATTGTTTACATACAGTAGACAAGAGGAGCACTCGTTGTCTATGAGTTATCTTGTAGAGATATTTAGAAGTAAAGGAGTTACAATATATTAATTGGAAATTAATTCTCGTTCAACCCCCCCCCCTCTTTCTACGTAAAAGACACTTCCTCCGTACTTCGCATAGTAAATTGGAGATTTGTTTAGCCCCCCCCCCGTTCACTTGTCTACGTAAAGGACCTACAACCACATCAATTCTATCATAATTGGATATTGTCATTGCATAATAGTGTCAGTATCAATGTTAGTGTTAGAGCATTCACTGATGGAATGACCACTCAAAAAATCCTAGATCCATATTAACCCTATATCTCGAGATACAAACCTTGAAAAGAGATTTGATCCCTCTCAATGCTTGATAGATCCAGGGTTAAGATAGATCTAGGTTAGTTTTTATATAAACATACCATATCTTGGATGGATCCATCTCTCCCTCTCTCTCTCCTCTCTCTCTCTCTCTCTCTTCCCTCCTCCTCTACTCTCTCCATCCCTCTCTCCACCTTCTCTCTCTGAAGTCCTCTCTCTCTTCCTTCCTCTCTCTCCCTTTCTCTCCCACTTCCTTCTGTCTCTCCCCCCATCTCTCTCTCTCTACCCTCCAAATTTGTCGCTATATCCCATGCTATCTTCTTCTCTCTCTCCCCCCTCCATCTCTATGTCTCCCTCTCTCTCTTCCCTTTCTCTTCCTCTCTCTCACATTTCCTCTCTCTTCCTTCCTCTCCTCTCTCCCTTTCTCTCCATCTCTACCTTTTCACTCCCTCTCTTTCTACCTCTATATCTCTATGTGTTTTGTCTTCCCTCCCTCTCTTTTCCCCTCCAATTCTAGCTCTCTCTTCCTCCCTCTCTCCTTTCCCTCCCCTCCTCTCTCTCTTCATTCTTCCCCATCGCTCTCTCTTACACCTCCTTCTTTCTCTCTCCTCACCATCATTTTCTCTCTCTCTGCCATACAACATTGTCACTATCTCCATCCATCTTCCAGTCTCTTTCCTCCCCCTCTCTCCGTGCTCTCTTTCTCTCTCTCTATCCATATGATGGATAATTTTCACTCTAAGTAATAAATGCTATATGTAATGTCTAAAATATTTTACATTTTAATTTTTTTATTATGAAATGTGTTATGGTTTTTTTTGCATGTTTTATTGATAAGCCATGATATTGGCCCATGGTATTGTAACAAAAATTATTTACAAGTTAATCATATCCATGGTAAAGTGGAGGTGGGTATCCATGGCTAAGAAACTTGCTATTTTGTAATTTTATTTTAAGTATTAATTTTTTATGTTCTTATTATTTAAATTTAAATATAGTTATGATATCATTATTAGTTTAGTATTGACCAATGCAAATTATAATGATTAAATTTGGAAAATAAATAATTTATTTTTCAATATTATTAAGAAAGATAATTTTCAAACATTTGATTGGACCATAACTTGAAGGTCTTTTTGCAGCCTTTGCATAATTTAATTCCACGTGGATAACTGGCTTACATATTTTATGCCATAATTTTTGTATATGGTTGCAATATTCATCCATGATTTTTAGATATTTGTGTAGTGATTTTTTATTCTTAAGCTTTGCATGAAAACCATCCAAAAATAACTTATACTGAAATAAATAACATATATGACCATCAATTACTTCCCACCATAATTTAAGCAAGTCTTTGCATAAAAATGGATAGGAATAAGATGTAAAAAATATACTCTCAAGAGTTACTTCACACCATTATTTATGTTTTCTTCAACGCTTATGTAGAAGTAAAATTGTAATTGTGTAGACTTACTAGTGGTTACCATCCACCAAAATATAGATAGGAATAAGATGTAAAAAATATACTTAAAGGAGTTACTTCCCACCATTATTTATGTTTTCTTCAACACTTCTGTAGAAGTAAAATTGTAATTGTGTAGACTTACTAGTGGTTACTATCCACCCAAATTTATGCAAGTTTTTAAGCTTCCACAAGCAATTTACTTACAGTTTATTAGTTATTCTCAAAGCAAGACTATAGGATGAAGTTTTTATGCTTCAACAAGAAATTTACTTATCCACTTTACATCTCAATTTATTAATTAGTGCCAAAAAAGGACAATAGATGATTTTTATATCAACCATTATTAATTTAGCATTGACCAATGTAAATTATAATTATTTATCCAATTTTTACTAGAGCATAATTTGTAACTTGAGTTTTAGGGGTTGAGCTTCCTTGCAAAACAAAATTAAAATATAACAAATTGAATTTTATTATTTTTATTAATTTTAACCTTTTATTATTAATTGAGCCAATATTTAAATATTTACGCTATATATTAATTTTAACCTTATTATTTTTAATTGAGCTGACATATAAATGTTAAACATTTATGCCTACACATCTACAACTATATTGTAGTGTAGAGGGCATGTGGATGCAAAAATAATATCCATGGTAAAGTGGGGGTGCATATCCATGGTTAAGAAACTTATTATATTGTAAGTTTATTGTTAAGTATTAAGTTTTTATGTGCTTATTAATTAAATTTAAGTATGGATATGGAATCATTATAAGTCAATGAAAGGCTCTACCAATATTTTTGTCTATTGATCGATATTAGTTTAGCATTGTAAAATGCAATTTATAATGCTTAAATTTGAAAAATAAATATTTATTTTTCAACATTATTAAAAAAAATTCAAACATTTGATTGGACCATAACTTAAGGTCTTATTGTAGCCTATGCACAATATAATTCCATTTGGATAACTAGATTACACATTGTATCCCATAATTTATGGATATGGTTTTAGATACTTGTGTAGTGATTTTGTATTCTTAAACTTTGGAGGAAAACCATACAAAAATAAAATACTTGAAAATAAATTTTACTCAAGTAAATAACATGTATATACTATCAATTAATTCCACCATAAATTAAGCAAGTCTTTGCATAAAAAATGGATAGGAATAAGATCTAAAAAATATACTTGAGTTACTTCCCACCAGTATTTATGTTTACTCCTTCCCACCAGTGTTTATGTTTACCATGGCTTATCAATACCACATGCTGAGAAATCATAACTCATTTCACAATAAATAAAAAATGTAAAATATTTTAGACATTACATATATCATTGATTACATGGAGTTAAAATTCTAGATCATATGGAGAGCGAGAGAGTGATATGGAGGAGGGAGAGAGGGGGGGGTGTAAGAGAGAGGGAGAGAGAGGAATTAAAAGAGAGAGGAGGGGAGGGAGAAGAGAGATGGAGTTGTAGGTGGAGAGAGAGGGAGGGAAGAAAAAAGAAATAGAGAGATAGAGGTAGAGAGAGAGGGAGTGACAATTAGAGATGGAGAGAGAGGCAGAGAGCAGAGGTGAGAGAGAGGGAGAGAAAGAGAAGAGACAGAAGGAGCCAGTGAGGGAGATTGTTATGCGGAACTATGAATTACGGATAAATTACATTCCCTAAATGTAGTGCTATGAATTTAGAACAACAGATCAAAGAATTTGTAGACACTTTTCCTAAGAGTAAATAGACACACAGAAAGATGGAGAAACTTACTTGGGGTTGAAGCACTTCCTATTCTCCTTATGTCGCTCTTGTTGTAGCTTCCAATCCAACGTTGATCGCCAGACTAGTTCCTGCAAGTATGAACACTAAACAACAAAATATTGCAATATACAGATGGCTATTTACCTTAATCAGTTAAATCAATAAAACATGAAACATATACATCATCTACGAATCCATGATATCAAAGATAGAAACAATACAGATACATATGTGGGAAAATGAGCAGCAATCTTTATTAATGGATAGAAGGGGGAGGTTACAACCAGTGATTGATTTGATTTCAGCAACTCTAGCATCATCCTAACCTCATCAAAATGAACATCTCTGCAGTATCATATCACTCAAATCAAACACTAAATTGAGAATTCAACATCATTTATTTACCAAATTTCTTCCTTCGCAATAACTAGGATCTATGCTCAATTTATAGAACATTTGAAGGCAATCTCTCAATCAATGAATTTCTAATAATAGAAAAAAAATGTTCCCAAGCTAAAAGGTGTTAGATGGACACATGGATTCGAAGTTTGACACATATGGGCTCTTCTAGAAGACACTGGCCATGTGGAGATTCCGGAACAATGAGAATTTCTCTCCCATTTTCACTCTTGAATGTCGGGAATTGCTTTGCAGAGCACCCTTGAATGGAGGTAACTGCATATGCAAAGCAGTTATTCCCTTGAGAGGTCACGTTGGTGAGCTCATAGGTGATATAACATGTACTTCAAATCTTTGAAACCTTGCAATTGAAGTCATGGATGATTTGTTCTTATTCTTTGTCTTAGGACATGTAACAACTGAAATGATAGGGGATGATAGACCCTATTTCATTGGTTCTGGGGATGATGTCCAGTTTAACCAGGTCATTGGGAATGGTGCCCAAATTGACCTATAACAATTTCCCCCAAAGCATGAAGTCAGAATAATAATAATAATAACAATATTTTTTGAATGAGATGCTTTGCACTGTGATGGGTTGGAACAGAAGCGGAGTGGTGACCTATATCAATATTACAATACATTACATCATGATATATCCTCTTGATCATGAATTTTTGAGGGAAGGCATTCCCATTCTCATCACATAAACTCTCTAATAACATGTACATAGTGCAGAAAGTCATCTACATTGGAATGTTACCCTATACAGACATGCCTACAGATATAGACCCATGTTCGAATGACAATCTGTATGTAAGGCCACCGTACAGATGATGTGTACAAAAATCCTGAAATCACAGCCTGGATGGATGAAACTAGATTCGAGGTCTTCTTATCTCATTCACTCGTTCATTTGGGTACAAGTCTAGCCATGTGAATATATGATTTGTATTTGAACATGGTAAGACATCGTTTGATTACCAGCCAATGATGTGAGTTGTTAACAAATGCAAGAGAACCACCATTGATGTCAATGGCCCTCAAGGTACTACAGTACATTTCGTAAGGCATGAGTAGATGATTTGATGTCGAACGACAAGCAAAATTTTTCGGTCAAAAGGCTGGAAACGAGGATCTTGTCGATGCTTAACAAGCCTCATGGTACTGGAAGATAATGTTTCTAAGTGAACTTCTTGGATGATGATTTGTCATCGACAGAAAGTCACTTTATTGCGAAACAGGAATTACTAATTTCAGAGACAAAATGTGACTTGATATAGCAATTTTCAGGGATGACTGTCATGAGAATGAAGGTTTATGAGTATTGCAGAAGGATGAGTATTCACTAGATGACTTCTCTTGAACATATCGGCGACACTGAGATGAGTTGGTAGCATTGACCCAAAACCGAAGTGGAGGTATGATGAACCATAGGTATGAATGAACCGTCAAGAATATTACCTAACCGAAACATTCATAATGATGGAGTGAAGTGTCATGTTCAAGAGCGACCTACTACCGTAAAAAAATTTGTTCACTTTCCAAAATTTTCCCCGGTCATTTTTCGACCAATACCTCTTTATTTTTTAACAAGATTGAGGAGGATAACATATGATTTATCTATAATTCAAACCTTCGGGCGAATAATGTATCACTATTTAATAATTTAACGAGTCTAGCGATCAATTAAACTCGATTCTTTCCATGATCGACAAGCCCATCGCTATTTTATGTTTTAACGAGCCTAACAACAATGACAGCTTGGTCCTTTTTCATATTTAGAGAGTTTGAAAAAGAGGATGAAAGAAAACTCCATAAGTACTTTTCGTAAAGTTGTCGCTTAGATCCGAAAAGGTGTAAAATGATATCTGAGGGAACCTCCTAGCCATGTTCGACTAAGGCATTCCTTTTTCGTAAATAATATATCTCAGTCCGGAAAAGGGTTAAACTTATACTGAGTAGATATAAATTCATTTACTTTTACGAGCTCGAAAATACAAGTGCTCGACAATATTTTCACATTATCAGAGTCTGGAAAAAACTAAAAGAAGACTCCAAGGGTTCCTTTTTCGTTGTTATCGAAGCTAGAAAAAAGAGATAAAAGTGCACTTCAAGTCCTTTTTTTTTATCAAAGCTCGAAAAATAAGGATAAAAGTATGCTTTATGGTCAAATCATTCTTGAAATAAATTTGCATGACTAATCTGCTCATCAGTTGCAAAACCTATTCAGAACAACATCAAAATGGATTAAAAATACCTGTTTCACGATAAAAATAGGATAAAACCATAGTCACAGCAATAAATATGATTTGAAAATAATCAAATGACTAATTAAAAGAGTTTTAATATTCATTTTTACCATTTGCATTTTGGACCTCTGAACCTGTTTTTTCCCCGAACTTCAGCCATTGATTGTGATCGATTCTGTGGACGGTTTCATCGTCGTTGCATCCAGGTTGGTGCCATAAACTCTCTCTTTCTTTCAGTAGTCAATTCATTTCATTTCACTAAAAAATTTTAGGGATTTGGGCCCCTTAGGGTAAATTATTTTTCCAAAGAGGGAAACGCACCCTTGAGCATCGAAAATTGTATTGCGGAGCACCTAAATTGAATCCTAGGTGCATATGCAACACACTCTCTCTTCTTCAAGACTGCGTTGGGCACAATTCACATTCTTGATTCTTGCATTGTACCCAAAATTTTCCTAATTTTTTGCATGAAAAGGAGTCTAATGAGTCTTATGATTATGGTTTATGGATTCATGGGACTAGAATGACAATTACTTGGAGAGAAATAGAGCATGAAGAACAAAATATGATTTCCCTTAATGATCCGGGTACTATAATATCCCTAAGAGATTGTGGGTTATTAAAGTACTTCCGCTTGTCAGGTATGAGGCAAAAAAAAGAAATCTTGGAGTTTTTAGTTCGTGCATGGGATCCGGCTATTGAGGCCTTTCAAATTAGGAACAAAGTGGTTCCTATTACAATGGAGGATGTATATTTTCTAACAAGCTTGTCGAGGAGAGGCTTGCTTATTTCTCTCTCAAGGTCTGCTCTCGGAGGAGAGATAGTGAGAGACTATGTTTTGAATTATTTATATCCAGGGGTAGAGCCAAGCAAGGATGGGAAAATAAACATCCGTGATGTTTGTGATTTTCCTTTGAGAACCATTCTATTCAAAATCGTAAATCTTGCTAGCATCGTTACACTACATGTAGCGAATAGATCATATATGTATTATGCACTAGAGTGCATGGAGCCAACAGTCTTCAACTGGTCTTAAGTTGTACTTTCTCAAATAAAAGAACATCTGAACAAGGAAAAGGGAGGAAGGAAGAAAAAATTCAGTTATGGTTCGATCCTCATTTCATTTTCCTTAGAGCGGATTCCACTGATGCAGCCTCAACATGTGACACTGGGTGCGTCTAACCCTAGAGATCCGAGAATGTAGAGATGGGTAGAACTAATGGCTAGGCATGAAGGATAATCGTCCATTGTGTTCTCGACTGCATTATTCACCCGATTCAGGTGACATGTTATCGCCATCGATGAGTATGCATACGCAGGCATCGATTTTCGAGGAGATACATACTTAGCTTTACCAGAAGGAGCTCAGTGGGGTGCAATAGGTAAGAATGTTTTAACCATGTTTTTTTATTTTTCTAAGGCTTATACAATGTTTTTGTATTTTGATGCTTTCCCAAGACTAAAATAAATTTTTAATGTAATGCAGATGTTGGTCGAGTTTAAGCATTAGAGGAACCAGAGCATGGAGCAGATGAGCCAACAGAGAGGGTTGTCGGGAGAGAAGTCCTTCAGGATTTAGACATGGTTGAGACTTTTTATGGGCTTCGACAACACAAAGAGGGGTTGACCTTTGGGATTCTGGATTGTCAGATTGAATATTTACCCATGCGACTGCAGTTACACACTATAGGTGTTCCTAACCACTGGATGTGGTTACTGCGTAGGATAGCTAGATCTACAGCATGTTACCATGACCATCACTAGTTTACTTTTGACATGTTACATACATTTTGAGGTAAGACATCTGTGATGTAATGTAAAGCGGATTACTAACGTCAAGAAAACTCTAAAAAACAGACTAAGACGGCGAATGCAAATGAACAACATATATATACAATATAATACAAAAAATAACTACGCTCATGATTAAGCATAGTAACGTTTCAGATACAACCCCTTTTAGGGTTGCGCCAATGGAATTCCATCGTAATCCACCAACTCGTAGGCACCCTTAGCAAGAACTCTTTTGACAATATAGGGGCCATGCCATAATGGCTCAAATTTCCCTGTACCTATTACATCAAATTCTTGATCACAAAGAAGGACCAAGTCGCCCTCTGAGAAAATGTGAGGCTACACATTTTTGTCGTATTGCGCCTTTATATGTCTCTTATGCACTTCGTTGTCCAATTGGGCTTCACGACATGTTTCATCAAGATGGATGAGGATAAAAATATGAGCTTCTTCATCTGAGGTGTCAGGTAACAAGTCGATTGCAAGTTTCAACGATGATATTTCACATTGGATTGGCAAGATAGCTTCCAGACCATACACCAATTGAAAGGGAGTAAATCTAGTTGTGTTTCTCATCGAGGTATGGTACTCCCACAAGGCCGAGTACAAGATCAAATTCCAGTTTCTTTTACGAACTTCTACCATACATTGAAGCATACGTTTAAGAATCTTTTTGATAGCCTCAATTTGTCCATTTGATTGTGCATAATAAGGAGTAAAATTATCATGTGACAATCCTAACTTGGTAGTCAACTCAGTCATCATATGGTTTCAAAAAAATTTCCCATGATCTGTGACTATAGCCTGTGGGACCCCAAACCATGCAATGACATGATTAAAGAAAAAAAATGCAGTTGTTTGTCTTGTGTTGTTAAATGTAGGCATCGCTTCCGCCCACTTGGTAAAGTAGTCTACTGAGACAATAATATAACCATGCCCCACAGATGAACGACAGTTATAGGTCATGAAGTCAATGCCCCATTTCAAAAATGGTCCTACAGAGACAACAAGATGCATTGGCGCTGGCGGTTTATGGATTTTACGATCAAATATCTAGCATGCATGAAAACTTCTAACCGCGAGGATGCAGTCGCGAAATATGGTAGGCCAAAAGTAACCGGTGCATAGTATCTTCTACACGGTAGCGTATCTAGACAAGTGTCCACCACAAACCCCAACATGAAAATCATTTAAAACCTTTTCGGCCTCCTCATGAGTGAGGCACCTTCTTAAAATTGTATCGAAACCACGATGATAAAGTGTATCTCCAATGATCAGATAATCTTTGGCTTGGTATCAAATATGTCATTGGTCAGAGCAAGAGGTATTAGGGTGAAAAGTCTGGGTCTTGAGATAAATGATAAAATCCCCATACCAAGGATCATATGATCCGATCAGAAATAGAGACTCTTCAAGAATAGATGGTTCTGAAGTAGTAGAAATACTATCAGAGGGAAGGTCACAGAGAAGCTCAGCCAAAACTAAAGACTTTTTTGACTTGGATTTGATGAATTCCAAATCAAATTCTTACAGAATGAAAATCCATTTTGAATACTTGCCCCCCAGCAATTGATGTGATAAGATATAAGTCATGGGGTTGCAATCCGAAATGACAATAGTCTTCTGAAACAGGATATAGTGGCAAAATATTTGGACATCTTGAACAGCCACCAAGGCAAGCTTTTCTACATACGAATACTTTACTTCCGTATCATTGAGATTACAACTCAAATAATAGATCACATGTTCTATCCCATTTTCTACTTGGACCAATACCATAGCAATGGTTGTATCAGCCACGGTGATATATAAGAAATAATCACTCTGATAATTGGGGGGATACATTAATGACACATGGACAAGAGTGTCCTTGACGGCAACAGAAGAAGCTTGCACAACTTGGTCCCAATGGAAGGGAATCCCCTTTTCCAAGAGCCAAGTAAATCCTTTAGCCATTTCAGTGTAGTTGGGTGTGAACCTCCTTAGGAAGTTCACCTTTCCTTGAACTTTATGTATTTGAAGTAAATTTGATGGCGCATGCAAATCAAAAATGGCCTGGAACTTCAATGGGTCGATTCAAATTCCTTCTTTTGAGATGAAAAATCCAAGAAAACGACCAGAACCAACACAAAATACACATTTATGTGGATTGAGGCATATTTTTTAGTGTTAGCAGCGTAAAAATATGGCTCTCAAATGCACCGGGTGATCAGTCTGATTTCGTGAATGTCTGGGTAAATCGTCTAGATAGGGTTGAACAATGTGCTTGATGTCATTGAAAGCATAATCCATTTCTCTCTGAAAAGTTGCCCCATCATTCTTTAAACCAAACAGGATTTTCCGATAAGAGAATGTGCCCCAAGGATTGATTAATTTTGTCTTATATTGATCATCTGAGCGGATATTGATTTGATTGTAGCCGGAAAATCCATCCATGAACGAAAAGGTTTTGCATTCAGCACAATCGTTAATAATCTGGTCGATAAAGGGAGTAGGTTAGTTTTATTTTGGACAAGCAAGATTGACATACCGATAATCAAAGCACACTCTGATGGTTCCTTATTTTTTAATAACAGGAATGATGTTCCTCCTCCGTACCCTCTCGGTTAGCGGAACAAGGTAAATGAAACCAGCACGCAAAAGTTTTTCAACTTCTGCTTTAATGGCAGTGGCCTTCTTCGGATGAACAGGACAAAGGTGTTGATGCACTAGCTTGACATCAGGGTACATATTAATAGTGTGTTCAATGATACTGGTATCTATGCATGGAATTTCCTCGCAAGACCAAGAAAATACATAACGAAATTCACAAAAGAGAGAGCGATATGTTTCGAGTTCTGATGGAGAACAAGACACGCCAACATGAATGTTTTCTACAACATCGGGTTTGGTCGAAATATCGATACAAATGGTTTCTTAAATATTTGACAAATTTCGCTCGGAATTGATTGCATTAATGGGAAGATAATTCAAAAAGAAATTTTTGATTTATGGGTGATATAGTTCACTAAGATTATTTTCTTCATAATCAGGAAGATGGGAACGATGATGATAATATTCCCATGGTTATTATTTTGACATCATGTTTTCCAAAATATTTTTATCTATCAAGAAAGTTGAGGAAAAAGGATCAGATGGAGTACCAAAATCCAACGAACGATCAACCCAAACAACCAGCGACGCTGATTTCGAATTCGCCGCCCAAGCCAGATAGATTTATTGTTATGCCAGCTCAACAAGGTTGGGCGGCAGAAACTCATCCAACGTAACAACTTCAAAATCACTCGTACTCTTCCTTAAGCCAGATGGAGTGGAAGAGATCATGCAGTAGGTATCTATAATTTCATTTTTTGTCGACGTCGCAGGTGGCGGTAATGCAAAGGTTCCCATGAGAATGGAATCCTTTAAGAGTCCTACACCAATGTTCTAAAGCGCAAGTTGGGGTGCATGAATAAACATAACACTTCCAGTTACGTGGGAACTGGAGGCAAAGAAGGATAGTTGATTGATGACTGTGATAACACCTTGTTCTAACCACTACAACACCACCCAAAATTTTGGGTATATTCGAAATTTCGAGTCCCCCTCTGCTCGCTTAGTTGTTAAGGTCTTCCACCGGACCTGCAGTCAGCGATATCCCAGCGACCTTTCCCAAACCACTCATGAGATTTCTCACCATCATGATCAGATATTGTTGCTACGATCGCGCCATGTGTTGAAGCGATCGCCATGCATACATTCGAATGGGAACTTTGTGTATTTACAGTAAAAGCTCTTGCACCGTGGATTGTCTAGGCGCTCGGTTTGGGCACTTCACCAAGCTCATAATCTGATTAATGTTATAATGTTGCATGCAGGTAAATCCCATGGATGATATATTCGTCAGTGTCATCACCACACCGAGGGAAATGCATTGAATACTAAAAAACGAGGTTATAGCTGTGGAACAAGGACACTTTCATCCATATGCCCCGCCCAGGTGGGGATCAGACTTAACGCTTCCATTGAAGACCATTGTTAAGGCAGATGACAAGGATACGCCCACAAGTGAGAAGGAGGAGCAAGTTAACATTATTTTCAGTTGGAGGATGTTGTAGTGTATTTTCATTCGGATGAAGGATCGAAGAAAAGTTCATGATTGACTGACGCAACACTATGGGACACATCGGATGGGTTTCGTCGTCGCCCAAATTGTTATGATTTGGCCTCTATGTATCAGTGCACTCGGCCTATATAACATTATTCATTGGAACCTAAAATTTTCCTTGCACTCTATGAAGAAGACCCGGTCTGAAGGATGGAAATCGTTGGGTGGCATTTTGTTATGTCTCACAGGTTCGAAGACAGCGTTTACAGATTTTGGGCACTCTTCACAATTGTCAAGCTCTCTCACTTTTATGATTTATCTTGCCTTGATTGTAGCTTACATGTGTTGAGATGCTTGCATTTCACAACATTATCAATGTGTTGATTCAACCAACTATTTCTTGGCAATGCCAAAAAACTGCAAGAGGGCATGTGATTGGATTTGTGGGCCAAGCAATGAGCACTGAGACATGTTGATCACTAACCAACGTTTGGCACTTGGATACTTGCCTACATGTAAAGGTGTTACGCGTGTCAGATAAATTTCATGGGAGGGTATATACTCCTGAAATCAAATCAATTTCAAACAACTTTATGCCTTGCTTCTACGTTTGGTTTGAGAGATGGTAAGCACAAAGGAAACACCCTCTACGCTCCCTTGGAGGCCGCATTCTTCGATGCTAGCAAGATTAGCGCCTCCAACATTGATGAATATCATTCGTAATCTTCGATCATTAATGGCAATGGTGATTTTTTATTGAGTGGCCAGTAAAATAATTTGCAAACCTCCTCGGCGTTAAGATATTGGAGCGAAAAGGGAACGATGGGAAAGATGCATTGAACAAATTCAACCGAAATTGCATGCTGTTTAATGAAGTTGATTTATCATTAATGCATAACACGTACATTTTCCTTCTTGGTAAATGAAACACCATTGTTTAACGGAAATTAAATAATAAGCAGTAAGCTGGAAAGAGGTTAATGGTATGCATGGTTGTAAAATCATTTTAATCAGAAAACGCAGATTCATGCACTATAATCAACTCCATAATGATCTTCCATGCGTCTTATTCCCCATCAAAGCTTTTGACATTTGTTCTCGATGAGCTGGATAGCGTGAATCCTTGCTCTTCATGCTGAAATTTCATGGACATAGACTACCCATGCATGCTACCATGCACGAGTGATAATTAGGTTGCTGCACGCAAACGATGGAGCGGAAGAAAATAAATTTTTAGTATCACCGGTAGAAGCGGCCTTGTGCAAGCATTTTCGAGCGCAATTACAGCCGCAACGACGTGAGAAAGCCCTGGGGTATTGATTGCAAAGGGTTTATCATATGTTTACGCTTTTCTCACACGATGCATTGTTATTCTGCGTTCAAAACCACGAGATATGTATCAACCTATGGTTAAACGCTCGGAGAAGATATATATATATATATATATATATATAGTCAAAAACTGTGTTTAAATATGGAGAAAAATTTTATAACAAACCCACAGTGCTAGCGTTGTAATAACTATAGTCCGCTGATAGTCAAAAACAGACCAGAGTTGTAAAAGGTATGACAGTTAATCACCTACGTTGTTAATGGCACAGAGTTACGGCTTTGATGGAGGAGGTGAGTCAGTTTGCCACCGGTTCAGTAGTAGGTTTAAAATTATAATCCGTCAACAAATCTTGACACGGCTGGTTTTACGGAGACTGGTAAAATTGCTATCAATATACACTAACAACTCATCCGTTTCATTAAGGAAATCCCACCACGTCATCACTTAAATGCTCTGCAAGGATGAGTCTTCAACTTGTTTTGTCTCGAAATCTGCATGGTAACCATTGCAAAAGACCGCGCACTTCAAATGATTCCATAAGGATGGAAACAATGAAAAGGAATTCGGATGGTTTGTGCGTTACATACTGGAAGCCAACTCCATGAAAGGCATAAAATCTGATTTCCTTATATGACTAAGTAACCTAGAGGGCGATACTCCGGAAAGAACTGTATGACTGGCGGAAAACATAATTAAGGGAGTAAGTGGTTCGACAGGTTCTGAGATTTGAAAATACGCCTGAGCTCTACACCTCAGCCCAAATCATAACGTGAAAATACAATGTTGACTGCTTCAAGCTCGCACTTCTCGAGTTCAGAAGTATCGACAGGTTTCTGTGAGTAGTTTTTGTTTGATCTCCCTCACCGTGAGGTCGCAGTTCAATCCAGGTCGTTGAGTCGCAGACCTGTGAGGCAAGTGAAAAATGTGACTTGACGGTATTAGCGACCCTGCAACCCGTTTGAAGTCTCAGCCCAAGTGGATTTAAAGTCGCGCGACCGTTTGAGTCATTGAGTCGCAGATCTATGGAGCCAATAAAGGATGCGACTTGGTGATAGTAGCGACCTGAGACTCGTCTGACAATCAAAAAATGAAGTCGCACGACCCTTTGAGTCACTAAGTCGCAGATCTATGAAGCTAATAAAAGATGCAACTTGGTGATAGTGGCGACCCTGCGACCTATAAATCTTATTCTTTGTGCGTGCACATCGAGGGAGCCTCCCAATGGTGTCTGGGGGAGGAGCATGATGGGTGGCATCAACAAGCTTCCAAGAACATCAAAAGGGTCAACTGGCTAGCTCATGGGAAGATTTCATGAGCGTCTTACTTCTTTTGCTGAAGGTCCCAGATGCGAGATCAAGAAGCCAAGGTTTTGCTGCCCAGTTTCAATACAGGGTCACGAGAAGGGGCTGCATGAAAACCTTTGCTCCCTAATCCCCAAGGAAGATTTAGAGAACATTTTTATTTCTGATAATAAGAACAAGGGCACCAGTAGCTTCAAATCTGGTGAGTCGAGAACTCTAGGTGGCACCTGTGTTGGCCAAATAAACCCCAGTTTGAAGTACGTTTCATTATAACGGGAGATGAGTGCAATGTTAACCCTAAACCATTGTGGTCATGGAAGAAGCAGTGTTCCATAAAATGGTAACAACTACCAAAAAAAGTTAAACTACAGATCTGCATTTGGCACTCAGTCCATAGCCATACCAATGGAAATTATAGTGATTAAAGAGGCGCAAATATGGCCTACACATGCTATTCTCTCTGATGAAAAAGTCTTGACCATGCAGGGGTCTAAATTTATTGTTTTTTACTCTTGCAAATTAATTAAAATTCCCTTAGAATTATTATTATTCAATCATGGAGACATGTGACCTATGTTATTTTATTGTAGGAATAACCTTTCAAAGAGCCGGGGTTTTCCTCAGCAAACAAGGGGACCTTTTCAAAACAAGTAGATTCTCACGAACCTCCAAATAACTCACTTTAAGTTCAAAGGCACCTGGCCACGTCCACCGAAAGAAGGCCCAAGGTTGCAGGTCGCATATCTTCCCAAGGTCGCAGGTCGCATATTTCCCGAGGTTGCAAGTCGCTGATCTGCCCGAGGTCGCAAGGTCGTAGGTCATGGATTGCCCGAGGTTGCAAGTCACTGATCTGCCCGAGGTCGTGAGGTCGTAAGTCGCTGATCTGCCCGAGGTCGCGAGGTCGCAGGTCGCGAATAGTACGAGGGCGCAGGTCACGGATTGTCTGAGTGTTGGGAAAAATACTGAGAGGGGGGGGTGAATCAGTATTTACTGCATAATCAAACTTTTTACTTTTTCATGCTCTAAAACCCATACGCTACTTTCCTTCAGTAAACTAGCGTATATACGCGGATCCCCTTTATTAAACTCGCGTATACACAGAGATTTAGATATGTCATTAAATCTTCACTTAAACCATTCCATCATTTATTTATCAAATATTCAATAAGCAGTAAACATGTGCAGTAAGAACAGAATAAACCATCACACAAATCATCACACATGAACACCAGGATTTTTAGGTGGAAACCCAAGTCGGGAGAAAACCACCGCTGCAGTTGCTCAGCCTTCAATATTTTTATTATAGAGAAAACATCTTACAACATATGTGCTGGCGCAGACTTGACCAGCACGCAGGCACCCACCTGCGCTCGTTTACCAGCCTCTCCTGGAAGGGAGCTCCAACCCTCTGACTCGTTTACCAGCCTCTCCTGGAAGGGAGCTACGACCCCCCGATCTCGTTTACCAGCCTCACCTGGAAGGGAGCTACAACCCCCTGACTGAAGGCTACAACCCTCAGCACCTCTATGGACCACATTTCATCAATTTTCACACCGGATCCAACAACTTCAATAGAACACCACTTGCAGGCCACATTTCATCATATTTTCAGACTGGACCCTTTCCATACTTTTAAGCACAAACATACATCACCAACAGATACTTATCAACACAGATCAGATAGCAGAAACACAGCAGAACAGATTAGATATTTCATACCCTTTGCTTCAGCAAACCCTAGTTTGCATACGCGCTTTTACTTCGCTGATGTCGCGTATATACGCGCTTTCGTCCACACAAACCAGCGTATACCTCAGTGTATATTTTATTGCGCATACGCGCTTTCTCTTCGCTGAAGCCGCGTATATACGCGCTTCCTCAGCGGCGAAGTAGCATATAGATCTTCAATCATTACAAAGCAGCATACTTCATCAGATCAGATATTCAGTTCAGATCTATCCTTTTGTTTCAGACAGATGTTCGCCTAGATGCTCGCCTCATCACAGATCTAAGCCTTCCATAATCAGATCTAACAAATACAAGAGCAATTCAGATCTAGATCCCCTTCTTCATCATTGGTGCATCATACCTTCAGATTTATCATTCAAGTGTAACCCTTTCCATTCAGATATACTTCAGAGAGAAGTATTCATTCAAGCTCAGACATCTTGCACCCATACTCATATAGTGCACAATGAATTTTTTCTCCTTATATAGGTTTATCCTTTTTCAATACCATGAGCCCCTTTTTTAATACCATGGGCCAAAACAATACCATGAGCCCAAAACTACCTGGACGGGGTCAATTAGGCGGATCATTACCCAATACCATGGGTCAATACCATGGCGGTTACCCTTGGTTTTGCACTTTTTGAGCGCTTTATCCCATACGCGACTTGGCACGTTCTTTTCCGCGTGCATACGCGACTTCCCCTGGGCCAATCCGCGTATACCAAGAGACATACTCTTTTTCATCATAGAATCTAGCACATGCTGAAATCCTTTCTTCATTGCCTTTTGTACTCACTGTAGATACATCAGATTTCCTTCATCAAGTAAGTTGCCATCATCTTTATCATTTACCAAGTCCATCAAGCCAATAATAGCTTCATCAAGTGTATTGCCATCAAGGACAACACATGCCAACAATATCATGTCTTCATCTTCATTTAGTGGGTTGCCATCAAGGACAACACTCTGCATCATATTTCCAACAATCTCCCCCTTTGGACTTGATGGCAACCACGATGGTGTTTGGTTACCATAGCAGATAGATACCATGTCACTCTCCCAAAAAATGTCACTCTCCCAAATATTTGACATCATTATCTTCTCTTCATTCAAACACCATGTCACTCTCCCCCTTTGACATCAAGGGCAAAGGGCAGATCAAAAACCAACACTCTCCCCCTTCTGTGGAAGAAACATTCTGTAGATCTGATATGTGCTGAAGTGGCCAAGCTCCCCCTGAGTTCATGCTGATCCTTCAAACATATTTGTTAATGAAGTACATGACTCTATGAACTTCCTATCACCAAAGACTCATACTTACATCAATTATCCATCCAGGTGGATTTACATAAGAGACTCAACTACCCAACCAAGTGGGTTTACAAAATTTGACTCAGCTACCCAACCAAGTGGGTTTACAAAATTGACAAGTCCTTACATGACTGAATATTACAATTTTACAACATGAGTCTCAACAAGACCTTTTCAACAAATTACAAAGATGACCATTTAAGACCAACACAAGAAAGTCCTCAAGAAAGAGAACAAATTTCAGAACCATCATAATGTCAACAATGCATTATACTCAGCAATGTCACTGCTCCCCCTGAATCTTTGCATCCAAGCATCCTTTTCATATGACTAAGGCTCCCCCTTAGTTTGTGCATCCTGAACACTTTCACCAACAAATCATCAAGGCATATTTATCAAACATGAGAAATAGAATTATGAGAACTGGAACACCACCAGAGATACCAAATAGTATCAGAAATACCAAACAGCACTGCAGCTGTGCTGAAGAGAGCTGACTCCAACCAAAAGTTTGTCAGCAATCATCCATACGCGGTTTTCTGTGCAGGAACTCGCGTATATACGCGACTGTGTTTCAGGAAACCCGCGTATCCACTACCATCTTCTAAAAATTATGCAGATTTGTTCTTTTGACTGGCAGAGAACACTCCCAGCTTCTGTCTTAGATATTCGAACGCTTCCCTGTGCAGAGGTTTGGTAAAGATATCAGCAACTTGTTCTTTGGAGGGAACATACTCCAACTTCACCTTTTGTTCAAGTACTTGTTCACGTAAGAAATGATACTTGATGGGAATGTGCTTGGTCTTCGAATGCATAACAAGATTCTTTGAGATAATGATGGCACTTGTATTATCACACATAATGGAGATAGGAGTTGCACATTTGATTTGAAAATCTTGCAAAGTTTGCATCATCCATAGGAGTTGAGTGCAACAAGATGCGGCAGCTACATACTCTGCTTCAGCTGTTGATAAGGCAATAGAATTTTGCTTCTTGCTGAACCAAGATACTAACCGGGGTCCCATATAGAATGCACCACCACTAGTGCTTTTTCGGTCATCAACACTTCCAGCGCAATCTGCATCATTGTAAGCATGAAGAGTAAGATCAACATTCTTTGGATACCATAGACCATAGTCTTGAGTTCCTTGTAGATATTTGAAAATTCTTTTCACAGCCTGAAGGTGAGACTCTTTTGGATTGGCTTGGAATCGTCCAACAATCCCAACTGCATGCATAATGTCTGGTCTAGTCCCAGTGAGATAAAGTAGACTTCCTATCATTGGTCTGTAAACTGGTTGATTCACTGTGGGAGAATCATCATGAGAACTGAGATTGCATCCGGTTATCATTGGAGTGCTTACAGGTTTGCATTCTTCCATGCCATACTTCTTCAGAATTTGCTTAAGATATTTTGCTTGTGATAGGAATATACCATATGTAGATTGATGCACTTGTAAGCTAAGAAAGAAAGTTAGTTCCCCAAGTAAAGACATTTCAAATTCTTGCTGCATGACAGAAGCAAATTTCTGACTCATAGATTCTTCGTTACTCCCAAAAATGATATCATCAACATATACAACCACAATAAATAGTTTATCATTTTCAACTTTTGTGTATAAGTTGCTATCAGCAGACCCCTTTGAAAATCCTTATTGATGAAGATATTTGTCAAGACGATAGTACCAAGCCCTTGGAGCTTGTTTGAGACCATATAGAGCCTTTTTAAGTCTACAAACAAGATTTGCATCATTTCCCAAAATGAATCCTTCCAGTTGTTCTATATATACTTCTTCTTCTAGATCACCGTTAAGAAAATCAGATTTAACATCCATTTGATAAACTTTGATTTGTTGATAACTTGAAAAGGCAAGAAACATTCTGATGGCTTCAAGTCTAGCTACAGCAGCAAAAGTTTCTTCAAAGTCTATACCTTCTTGTTGAGTATACCCTTTGCAAACCAGTCTAGCTTTGTTTCTTACAACATCCCCATTCTCATTTAACTTGTTCTTGAAAATCCATTTAGTTCCAATGACATTTTTATCACGAGATCTTGGAACCAAATCCCAAGTGTCGTTTTTCTCAATTTGAACAAGTTCTTCATCCATGGCTTGCCTCCAACATTCATATTTGCTAGCTTCATTGACATTGTGTGGTTCAATTGTGGATAGAAGTGCCAAATGATTAGAAGATCCCGTAAGAGTTCTCCTTGTTCGTACACCAGATTCCTTGTTACCCAAAATTTGAGATTCAGGATGATTCTTTTGAACATATATGGATGGAGCTTTTTCAGACAGATCATCTTCAGGTTCTTCATTGGATCCACTTTCTACATCATTGCTATCTGATGTAGAAGGCCATATGTCGCTATCATCTTCATTTGCTGTTTGTTTTTCTTCTTTAGGAGCTGCAGGAGACTCATCAATAACAACATCAATACATTCAACAACCTTTCGCAGCCTTTTATTGTAACATGTGAAAGCTTTGCTTGATGATGAGTAACCAAGAAATATCCCTTCATCTGATCTAGGTTCAAACTTGCCAAGCTTTTCATCATTATTTTTGATAAATCATTTACTTCCAAAAACCTTAAAATGCTTCACAGTGGGAGAATTACCATACCAGAGTTCATATGGAGTTTTGTCACTATTTACCCGAACATGAGCTTTATTGAGAATGTTAACTGCCGTATGAGCTGCTTCACTCCAGAACATGTCAGGAACATCAGAATCAGCAAGCATAGCTCTAGCCATTTGAACAATTGTTCTATTCATTCTTTCTGCTACACCGTTTTGTTGAGGAGTGCCTGCTACAGAGAACTGACGTTTAATGCCGTGTTGTTCACAAAATTCAAAGAATTCATTTGATGAATATTCTCCTCCTCGATCAGATCTAAGACACTTGATTTTTAGATCTGATTCATTTTCCGCCAAAGCTTTGAAGCTCTGAAATTTTTCAAGTACTTGATCTTTGTGTTTAATAAACCCGATCCAACACATTCTAGAGTAGTCATCAATAAATAAGATATAGTATTCTTCCCCACGTAATGACCTTTTCCTCATAGGTCCACAGATATCAGTATGAATGAGTTCAAGAGGCTTACTTGATGATCCTTCTTTGGCATTAAATCGTACTCTGGTCTGCTTACCAAATTGACAAGATTTGCATATGGTACTTTCCGGAAGATTGACCCTGGGAAGATCACGAACAGCTTGAAGTCTGCTTGCTTTGTTGATTTGAGAGAAACTCAGATGCCCCAGCCTTCTATGCCATAGCCAATTTTCTGAAGACTTGCTTAAGCAACATTGATCTATGCCGTTTAGTACATACAGGTTGCTTGGATTTCTTTTTCCTTTTATAATGATTTTACCTGTATCAAGATCACGAACCACACATTCTTTGGAACTGAAGACCACTTCTGCTCCTTGATCACACATTTGACTAACACTTAATAGGTTATGCCTTAATCCATCCACATACATGACATCTTTAGCCTTCACTTTTTCTTTTAGAAATACTGACCCTTTTCCTTTAATTACAGCAAGAGTATCATTTCCAAATGTAACTTTCTTTTCCTTTTCTAGAGCATTATAAGTATGAAGTTTTCTTTTGTCACCTGTCATGTGTCTTGAGCACCCACTATCGATGTACCATTGATTTTCTTCACCTTCTGCAAATAATTCTATCCCACAATTTTCAACCGGCGGTTCTTTCTTCTTCCACACTTTAGAGCTTGAGGGAACATGTTCTTTAGGTTGGATCTTGTTCCTGCATTCAGATTCTTCATGGCCAAAGTTATTGCAATAAGTACATTCAACTTCACTTTGAAGAGGAGAAAAATTGTTATAGGTATTCTTCTTTGGTTCAGTATCCAACCTTTTCTTTCTTGATTCTCTTGTCATGATGGTTTTATATGCCACACATTGAATAGCTTTATGACAAAAATTGTGACAAGTGAAACATTGCCCATTGAAGTAGAAATTTCTGCGATCATGGAATCTTCTATTTGAGTTTACCTGTTGGTTGTAGTGTCTTTGAAAGCTATCCTTGTTAGTGTTCCTTGAATTGAGATGGTCCTGCTTTCCCTGTAGAGATCCTCTATTCCCTTGCTGAGTGGCTGAATGTAGTAAACCACCTGTAACTGCTTTTAGATAGTTTGGTGCTGAAGTTTGAGAAGATTCTCCGGTATATCCCAGACCTGTCTTTATAAGAGGAGAACGTTGTACCTTGATAATCTCATCTAAGGTTTCACATCCTTTAGCAAATCTAAGATTCAAGGTCTTTGCTTTCTCTACTTCTTTTCTTTGAATTACCACTTCACATTCTAGTTTTTCAATATGTTTCTTTGCTTCTTCAAGCTGCTTTTCAACAGTCTCTCTGATCACCTTTTGTTCTTCTAAGAGAATTTTGCAATCTTCTAAGCGAAGTTTGAGTTGATTATTTTCTTCAAGAAAATCATTTTCCTCTATAGCATCCATAAACATATCCTTTTCTTCCTTTTGTTCAAAGGCCATAAGAAGTCTAAGATCTTCTTCACAATCTTCCTCACTATTAGATAACCCATCACTATCTTCATTAGTATAGTAACTTTTCTTAGAGCTAGATCTGTTCTTATTCCTTCTTACAACTTCTTTTCCTTTATAAGGACATTTTGCAGCATAATGACCAACTTTTCCACACTCAAAACATTTGAAGGGAAGCTTACCTTTGAATCTTCCAGTTCCTAGTTGGAGTTTTCTTACTAAATTTGCTTCTTCTTCATCGGAAATATAGCTGGATTCTTTGACAACTTCCTTTTCCTTTCCTTTTGTAGAAGCCTTAAACGCAGCTTCTCTTACTTGAGAAGGACCTCCTTGTCTCATTTCAAAAGCAGTCAGAGTCCCATGTAATTGAACAATAGTAAGAGTTTTCATATCTTGCCTTTCTTCAATAGCGGAGACTTTAGAGTCAAATTTTGGAGTCAAGGATCTTAAGACTTTTTCAACCAGAGTAGTATCAGTTTTAGTTTCACCCAAATTTCTCATTCGATTGACAACATCATCTAGACGAAGGAAGAAAATGGCAACACTTTCATCACTATGCATCTTCAAACTTTCATATTCAATTCTAAGAGTTTGGAGTTTTGCATTTTTACCTTTGTATCTCCTTCATAGCTCAGAATGATTTTGTCCCATATATCTTTTGCTGAATGTAGCTGCATCACTTTAGCAAATTTTGATTCAGACATGCTTCCCAGCAAAACATTTACTGCTTTGGCATTGGTTTCATACTTCTTTCTTTCTGCTGCATCAGTAGGAATACTTGCCGGATATTGATAGCCTTCTTCCACGATTGCCCATACATCTGCACCAAGACTTTGCAGATATGCTTTTGTACGTACCTTCCAGAATATCAGATTGCTTCCATTGAATATAGGTGGCTTTATAGACATTATTCCTTCTTGACTTCCCATTGCGACGGATCTCCTTTAATCGATCAAGCTTCTCCACAAGGACCTGCTCTGATACCAATTGTTGGAAAAATACTGAGAGGGGGGGTGAATCAGTATTTACAGCATATTCATAACTTTTTAATTTTTCATTCCTTAAAACCCATACGCTACTTTCCTTCAGTAAACCGGCGTATATACGCGGATCCCCTTTATTAAACTCGCGTATACACAGAGATCTAGATATGTAATTAACTCTTCACTTAGATCATTCAATCATTCATTCATCAGATGTTCAATAAACTGTAAACATGTGCAGTAATAACATAATAAGCCATCACACAAAGCATCACACATGAACACCAGGATTTTTAGGTGGAAACCCAAATCGGGAGAAAACCACCGCTGCAGTTGCTCAGCCTTCAATATTTTATTATAGAGAAAACATATTACAACATATGTGTTGGCGCAGACTTGACCAGCACGCAGGCACCCACCTGCGCTCGTTTACCAGCCTCTCCTGGAAGGGAGCTCCAACCCCCTGACTCGTTTACCAGCCTCTCCCGGAAGGGAGCTACGACCCCCTGCTCTCGTTTACCAGCCTCACCTGGAAGGGAGCTACAACCCCCTGACTGAAGGCTACAACCCTCAGCACCACCTTGGACCACGTTTCATCAATTTTCACACTGGATCCAACAACTTCAATAGAACAACACTTGTAGACCACGTTTCATCATATTTCCAGACTGAACCCTTTCCAAACTTTTAAGCACAAACATTCATCACCAACAGATACTTAACAACACAGATCAGATAGCAGAAACATAGCAGAACAGATCAGATATTTCATACCCTTTGCTTCAACAAACCCTAGTTTGCATACGCGCTTTCACTTCACTGATGTCGCGTATATACGCGCTTCCGTCCACACAAACCAGCGTATACCTCAGTGTATATTTTATTGCGCATACGCGCTTTCTCTTCGCTGAAGCCGCGTATATACGCGCTTCCTCCGCGGTGAAGTAGCGTATAGATCTTCAATCATTACAGAGTAGCATACTTCATCAGATCAGATATTCAGTTCAGATCTACCCTTTTGCTTCAGACAGATGTTCGCCTAGATGCTCGCCTCATCACAGATCTAAGCCTTCCATAATCAGATCTAGCAAATACAAGAGCAATTCAGATCTAGATCCCCTTCTTCATCATCGGTGCATCATACCTTCAGATTTATCATTCAAGTGTAACCCTTTCCATTCAGATATACTTCAGAGAGAAGTATTCATTCAAGCTCAAACATCTTGCACCCATACTCATATAGTGCACAATGAATTTGTTCTCCTTATATAGGTTTATCCTTTTTCAATACCATGAGCCCCTTTTTCAATACCATGGGCCAAAAAAATACCATGAGCCCAAAACTACCTGGACGGGGTCAATTAGGCGGATCATTACCCAATACCATGGGTCAATACCATGGTGGTTACCCTTGGTTTTGCACTTTTTGAGCGCTTTATCCCATACGCGACTTGGCACGTTCTTTTCCGCGTGCATACGCGACTTCCCCTGGGCCAATCCGCGTATACCAAGAGACATACTCTTTTTCATCATAGAATCTAGCACATGCTGAAATCCTTTCTTCCTTGCCTTCTGTACTCACTGTAGATACATCAGATTTCCTTCATCAAGTAAGTTGCCATCATCTTTATCATTTACCAAGTCCATCAAGCCAATAATAGCTTTATCAAGTGTATTGCCATCAAGGACAACACATGCCAACAATATCATGTCTTCATCTTCATTTAGTGGGTTGCCATCAAGGACAACACTCTGCATCATATTTCCAACACTGAGGTCGCAGGTCGCATATTGCCTGAGGTCGCAAGTCACTGATCTGCCTGAGGTCCGAGGTCGCAGGTCGCAAATTCCCAAAGGTCGCAATTCGCAGAGGTCGCCAGGTCACTAAGTCGCATCCCCTATTAAATTCCTGACGGCGCGACCCAGCGACCCAGCGACTAGGTCGCAAGGTCACAGAACCCAGTTAGGTCACAGTTCGCAACATTGGCTCAGGTTTCAGGTTGCAGAACAAACTAGGTTGCAAGGAAGCCCAATAGTCGGGAAAGAAAAAATTCAGGGAGCCCAAAGGGCAAGCTTTGCTCTATAAATGCTTCCTTCGGGAACTTGTAAAAGACCTTTTGTTTGGGACTCGAGCGGAGTGCATTGTATTACCAGAGGATTATACATTTGAGCATGAATACAAGCATTTTGAAAAATCCCTTTGTGGATCTGGTGTTGTCATATGTATGAGCGCTATTGAGTATTATATTTTCAGTTTCTGAACATCTTTAGATTAAGGGAACTGTATCTTTAATTCATATCAAAATTTCATAACAATTTGCTGAGTATGTTAATGGTGGTTGAGTTCATTTCACTTTCTTAACGAACGTTGATGACTTTGTTTATTAGCATTTGTGTTACCATTTAAAAATTTTAGGAAGTGAAGGGTGTTCTTGCCATGAGGAACTATTTCCTTTATGGCCAGAACAGTTTACAAGCATGACCCTAACGAAGTGTTGTTAACAACATTTCGTTCAGTCTTCATGCTTTATTATTTCCTCTTGCTACTCATAGTGTTGTGTGTACATTTAATGCATCAATCATATGTCTTGTATCATTTGATTAGGTTTTTATCCATTGTTTTATAAAGTTTAAGCGAGACCCAAAGAAAGGAGAAATCAGCAATAGCCGGACCCACAACCCGGACGGGATCCCTATTCCAAACGGTTCAAGGTCTAATTGGGACTTTTTACCGGGGAGATCCCCTGCTGTTGGCCGGACAGATTTTCCCGTCAACACACCTTTATGTGGAAAGGTGATCATTCTAAAATATGTAGAAACAATTGCAGTCATAGCATATACCCATGGCCTTCCAAGTAGAATATTGTATTCAAGGGGTCCGTAAACGACCTCAACATCAACATTCACTATTTTTCCCCCTAGTTAAACATGCATGTTATTGATAATACCACAAGGCTTATATGTACGTTCGTCGAAAGCCTTCAACGTCGTTGATGATTGAGATAAGCGCGGCGAGCCAAGTGACTTCCAATAGTTTAGAGACATAATGCACGTAGATGCTCCCTCATCAATAATAGTACGATGAACAAGGTGAATGAGAACATTTACTTGGATGGAGAATGCCAATTCTACTTGTATTTGCAGCACATAGCCCGTATGATTAAAGACTACGAGATTAGAATCAGTCGAATCAATTCCACCAATTGCCGACAACAAATCCTGTTTCTGGGAGGCATAATTTTGTAATACCTCCAGAGCTGACATAGCTGAAGGGGATTGAGCCAAATCTTCAATGATATTATAATTTTGAGTAGCTCTTGCTCGAGGATTATATTTCGATTTGTGAACAACTCCCTTCGGTGGCTTGATTGTCAATTCAGGAATAGTAGGTGGTGGTATTGATTCCGTAGACGGATCCTCGGTCGAGGCAGTAGGTTAATCAGTGGCTTGACTACCGTAATATTTATTACGCGTTGACACCTAAATATATGTCGATGTATTTGTGACAGATAGCATAAGCACTTGGGAACTATAAGCTGAATCTGAAGCAACCAAATTTGTGTCCGGATTCGGAAACAGATCTGTCAACGTAGCTGACACATGTGAAATCTTAACCATTTTTGAGACTTCAGCATGGTGAGGACAATCTCGAAAAAAAATTTCTCATTAAAGATAATGCATAGATAACGAGGTTTCTGATTTCCAAACGATTGATCAGATGATATTTCCTGCAGTTAGAAGTTTGTGTTTTCTTTTATTTCCTTTTTTTCTTACTTCTGGGTTGCTTGTCACTTTTTCCTTTGTCAAATGACACGACATTGATTTCGGAAGAAGGTGCAGGATCAGATGCAGTAGTATTATGTGTGCTTGTAGTAACAATCATACCGTCTCTGGCATGAGAGTCCTTTTATGGAGGAGGAACAGTAAAATTAGATCGCGGCGCATTAGGAATTTTCTCGTAGAGCGTGCCATACTGAATATAAATCAAGTCTAAATATTGGGCACGAGAAATGACCTTCTCTTCAGTGACGACGCCACCCTTAGCCACATCCTTGTTATAGATGGTAATAGGGACTTAATGAACCACTCAGCAAGGATCTGATCAGGAACAAATGTCTTAACCATTCTACAACGACGACGCCACTCATGAATATGATCAAAAATGCGAGTAGCGTTAGTCTGTTTAAAATTATTCAAGAGTTCCGTTCCAGTTTCATATCGTATGGGTAAGTGGAGATGAGTCAAAAATACAGTAGCTAGGGCAGTGAAATTATCAAAAGAAGCTTTAGGTAACTCAATGTACCATTTCGCAGCCGAACCAGTGAGCGTACTCTGGAAAATGTTAGTGTTCCGTGATCTAGAAGATTGGTAGACCAAATGACACGGTAACATCAAGCCAGTCTTTGGAGTCCTAGGACCTAGCCTTCATGGGATCATAGAGGGCTCTCTGTATTTGGTGAAAAGTGTTAGCCAGCTATAAAATTTGTTATATCAAATGCTGGCTAAAACATTTTTGGAGTCTTCAAGAAACAATTTTTATTTCTAAAAAGTGTTATCTCTTGAAGACTCTTGAAGGCCTCATGCCTCTGTCCAAATCTTCAATGTTTTTCCCATTTTATACTCAGAAATTATGCCGATTTCATAAGAAGAAACTGCTGCAAAATCACCTTTTTTCCCTTTCCTCACTTGAAAAACTAACCTTTATTTTTCTCCCCCTTTTCCTCCATAAAATTCCTCTATTTTCATGATTCCCCTTCCTCCATTTTATGAAAATCATTTTTCATAGTTTAAAACTCATTTTTAAGCTGTACCGAAACCCTCAAAATCCTTTGGAAACCAGAAAAAATCATAAAAAAAATAAATTTTTCATATAAAGGCTTAAGCCCCTGGAGCTAAGTCCTAAACCACTTCCCCTCCATATGCCTGCACCCTAGAACCAGGTGCTAGAGCATTTTAGCACTTATCGCATCAGAACAATACGTAGCACGCAAGTCTTTTTGCCTCACAAGTTTTCCGATGCGATTAGCCCTTTGTTTCATAACCCCCCATCATATTATTTCTCCATGCAACCCATGGGCCTGAAATCAGGTGCTAAATCATTGTGAAAATCCATCTCCGTTCCATTATTTCCCTTTGTATATCAAAAAACCCACTTACCCAAAGTTTTGGTCTAATACGCCGGAGTTATGTTTTTTTTTAATGTAAAAATGGGTAGATCGAAAAGACCGCATCAAAACATCCGATGCGATTAGCTCGTCATATTAAACTCTGCACCCTCCGCTTCACTCCATATAAACTCATGATCGGGACCAAAGTTTAAAGTCCCAAGGTGCTTATCACATCGGAAAAGTTCAATGGTTAGATTGAAAAGCCCAAGCCCAAAGCTCCGATTGCGATTGGCCCTTTATTGTATACGCCCCGGGCATATTATCATTCCATATATACCAAGGCCCCGCAAACGGGAGCCTAACCATATTATATATATACCCCACCATACCATAAAACCTTTGTTTAATTTAAATGTTGGGTTTTCCTATATTTTAAAGGGTTTCCGTCGGTTCGCTTTAAAAGCAATCCCCATTGTTGATCGTAAGCCGATCAAACGGCCCGCGCAACATCGCATCACAACATTTTCATTGAGCACATTTAACATAATGCCTCCTCCGATTAACATCTCCCGATTCTTTCCCTGTCGTCGATCCAAGCTGCAGATCGACAGCCAATAACCAATCGCTCCATCGCACTCCAAAGTTCATTACCCCGCCGATTGCGACCTCCCAACGCATATCCCACTGTCGATCTGATCTGAAAATCAACGGTCTTCATCTAATCGCATCAGATTTTTCCATCGGGTGCGCCTAATTACTTAACTTTTCCCCCCCTTCAATCGTCGATTCCCGATTCACTCTCCCCGTCGATCTGATCTACAGATCAACGATCAGCGCTCAATCGCATTGCAAGTTTTTTTCTGAGCGCATTAACATGATTCCTCTGCCGATTGTGATCCTTCGATTGGATCTGGACTGTCCACGTGTCCAGATCAGACGGTCCCAGATCTTTCCTCATGGTTTCATCACCCTTCACCTTCCACCAAGAGGATTTTAACGCATATTCCCAACCGTCGATCTCTGCGCGATCGACGGTTCTGACATGTTTTCTTCCTCATCTCTTCTTTGACCTTCTCATAGCCGATCTCCACCGTTGGATGATGCCATCAAATGGCCATGCTCTCTCCCCACGCCCTCTGAAGCATTTTACCCACAACGCAGGATTTCTTAATATTCTATGTGTTTTGCAGGATTAATGGTTTTCCATTATACTGAAAGAAAACCCAAGGGCTAGGAATGACGATTCCCATGCTGTTGATTCATCAAAGGGAATCTATTCATAGGTTCAAATTCCACGTTTCATCAACGATCCATGGGCATTGATGCCATATGAGCCCTGTGCAGCCCTGCACATCAACAAGACACTGTCCATTAAATAAATCAGAAGAGTATCAGTGACGAAGATAGAACACCTCAGAACAGAAGGATTGAAGATAATTTGGGGATTACGGCTAAGAATGATTATCAAAAGCCTAATCCCTAGAATTAAAACACAGTTAAAGGAACATCATAAGTGTTATCAGACAGAAAAGCCTCCACCGCCACATCTGAGGAAAATTGATTCCTCCCAGCTACCACAGTGCCACCTGTGCCTTAAAAGCATTCAAACAGAGGCCGAAGTTATGGTTCAAAATAAGATATTTTCCTCAAACGCAGCCAAAGATTTGATTCTACCGTAGAACTTAATGCAAAAATATCTGCAAAGTTACTCCAACATGACACAAAGCCTCAAAATTCAATAAAGCTCCCATCGAGCTTAATCTTAAATGTAAATCCATTAATACAATGAGAATATCTGTACACTTCTCCATCGATCCCCTCAAAGACCGAGAAGCCATTAATTCTGTATCAGATCTCACCTCCTCATTCTTCTATAAATACTTCTGTAGAAGATGAGAAATTGTTGATTGCTGAATTTTGAAATACACTTGAGCTTGAAACTCCTACTTGTAAATAGTGTTCACTGGCTCTTGAAGCTCTGCTTGTGATTAGATGAGTTAGGCTGAGAAAAGTGAAGATGATTGTTGAAATGAAACATTGGACCTGAAGACTGTAACTGGTTTGACATCAATAACAAGTTGTTTCTTGGGATCCTGGTTTATATCACTAGTGAAGTGCCCCTTTCTTTGTTATTGTTTTCCCTTTTCATGCATGCCATATTGTTCACTATTCTATGATAAAGAACATCAATTATAGAGTTAGGATTTACTGTTTACAGTACCCTTAATAGTACCTTATCTAATCTTAAGTTGCACTTTGTTTCCCTTATGTGTTCTCATACTTTCTGAAGGTAATTATGCGGATTACTCGATTGTTTGTCAATTAAGCTGCCTTAATACAAACTTGCCCAAGAAGTATATGGTTAGCCCTGACCTTGGTTGGTTTTAAACAGTTACTTAAGAGGCTTTTCTTGTTTTTAATGACTATAAATCCTTGTTGAAATTATTATCAGTTTCCACCCCTCCAACACTTTATTGTTTCCATTCCATCATTTTAAATATCAAATAATCTTGTGATATAGATGACTTGCCCCTTGGATCACTCTTGATTTTGTTGCTCAATTAAAGCCCTATTATGGCTCCATCGCCCAATGGACTAAAAACCAGCATTATATCTATCTTTTTTATCCAAAGCTTGTTCTGATTGCCTGCAACTTCTCATCTTTGAAACTCTTTGCATTTAGGACTTTCCACCTCAATAAATAATCATGCTCAACCATCCAAAAACAAAAAAAACCCTTGGCCTTTATAAATAGCCTAATATCATTAACCAAACTTCAAAGACAAATCCATCTTTGCACTTATTGGAGAGATCCCTCTCCGGATTCAGGAGGGCTAGATCCTAGAATCCCAAAGTGGTTGAAAATATGTTTCTCCCTGCGATCGGACTTTTCCAATCTTGCTGATTATAGGGAGCTAACATTTCTGGCGACTCCACTAGGGATCGAACCCAGAATTTGCATTTTAAGGTAATCATAGGATATCAAAGATTTGGTTCAAAGAACATTTGTTATATCAACCATCTGAGCCATCAGCAACTAACATTTCTGGTGACTCCGCTGGGGATCGAACCCAGAATATTTGGTTCCTTTTGCACTTCATAAAACCTTGTGAGTAAAAAGCAGCCTTTTCAAGCACTACCAAGTGATGGTAATCATGATAAAACTTGTTTGAATCAGTGACAAACTAGGTAGACCCTAGGATTCTCATAAGACTTTATCTAACCTTGAAAAATCAACCAGCTTAGCCACAAGAGTAGACTGTATTTGTCTCATAACCATAGCTAAGTTTTGAAACAGAGTTAGGATATTCTTGGAAACCACACAACTGAAAAATAACTCAAAAAACCCAAAAATATTTCAGATTGGTATCCAATAAACATGGTGGTGGACCATAAAACCTTTTACCTCCTTAGGAGCTAAACATTTCCACTTGGCGACTCCACAATCCTCAACAGACCTTAAGACTCCACTAGGAAGAACCCTTATCACTTTAATATCATTCAAACTCAGTTAGAGGACTGTAGGATTAAAATTTGTGTAAACATATTAGTTGACCTTTTAAACACTGTCATACCTGGTTGAAATTTTCTTGTTTATTGAGGTCTAAAAAACACAGCATGGTGGCTCCTAGAAAGATTCATACTAGAGCCTACCCTGACCCTGATCCACCTGAGATAGTTGATAACCCAAAAAGCATCCTTAGGAAGTCTCCTAGGATTAAATTATCAACTGTTTTCAGATCACCCTTCAGAGCGAATTCAGTTCCCGGAAATCTTTCAGCTCTACAACAATCACAAGTTGACTTAGTAAATCCCTTTAGAACTAGGTCTCTTGATGATTTAGATCAGTTAGATTCTGAGTCTTCACTTTCATATCCTTAAACAAGTGAACATCCTGGTGGCAGAGAAACCACACCTCCTGATTTACATTTCCTTCACAACTTTGGTGTCTCTCATCCAAGATCAGCTCAACAATCTACTCCTGGTCCATCCGCTTCTACTCACCCTACATCCACTGTTCAAACCACTCCATTCCAGCCCACTTTCCCTTTTGTTAATCCACCTCTTGTGAATCCACCTCCACCACATATCATGGCAGCATGGTATGCTCCCTTAGTCCTTCCTCTTCCACTAGTCAATCTTCCACAAGACTATTAGTCCAAAATTCCATTATATGATGCTAGCAATGCTACAACTGCATCACAACGTGTGGATAAGATGAATGACTACTTCAACAAAAATGAAATTGATGATGATTCTGTCAAGCTTAGACTATTTTCTCATAGCTTAGGGGGAGGAGTAAGAAAATAGTTTAAAGGCTTAACCCCCCATAGTATCAATGATCTCCAAGCCTTCCATCAGAAATTCTTAAAAAAATGGGAAGTAAATAAAAATCCTCTCCAAGTCATTTCTTATTACAAGAACCTCCATAGAAACACTGGGGAAAGTCTGCAAGCTTACTGCACCAGATTTAACAGTGTGTACAATGCACTTTCCCCAGATTTAAAGCCTCCACAAGGCTAAGCATTAAACAAGTTTTCTAAGGGGCTTGACCCCGAGATGGCCTATGAGCTGAGAGAGAGAGATCCTGCAACTCTTGAAGAGATGCAAAAAGACGCTCTTGCTGTGGAAGTCAACTTGATGGAGGAAAGAGCAAGAATGAAAAATGAGAAGAGAGTATCTTTTAGAGAGGAATCCACACCTTCTACTTCCAACTCAAAAATGGAGAGAATGATGGAAGAGATGATGAAGAAAATGAGCATCCTTGAGAGAGCCCAAGCCATTCAAAACCAAAATGCTCCTCAAAATAGAAATCATAACCAAAATCAGAATTTTAGAAGGAACCAACCTGCAAACAAACCTAGGGAAGATGACCAACAGATCACTCCTCCCTTTCATCAAAACTATGTAAGTGAGGTTGAGGAAACAAATGAGATAACAGAGGAAGATGATATCAACATGTTGGGGGTAGATGATGATGACTTTGAAGTCCATTATGATAGAAAACAAGGTCTTTATACACCTTATGATGACAAAAGAGATGATGATGAAAGTTATTATCAAGACATGGAAAATGTCATCATAGAGTCTAAAAAAGAATCTGACTTTAGAAGCAAAACCAGTAAACAAACTCCCAACACCAAAACCTCTAACAAATCTTCACAAAACAGCACTGCAACCAAGCCTAAAGTTGTTAAACAAAAGGACAAAACAGTGACTGTAAATTCTGATAAAGGTAGAGAGGAGGGCACTCAAAACAATGAAAAACAGAGTGCAGGCATTAGTAGTACTAACACTTCAGCTAGTACTCCTGTGAAAACAATTTCGTCAAATGTGAATAGGACAAATCAGCAAGCTTATGTTGCTTATAGAGTGAAAGCTAATAAGGCTGAAACAAGTTCTTCAAAGAACCAAATCCCTTTTAGCCTAGAGTAGGAAATTTCAAAGATTAAAATCTCTGTTCCCCTCACTGAGTTAGCTACCTAGCATGTATATAGGACCCAAATTTTGAAGGATTTAAAAATAGAAGAAAATGAGGACACTGTTAATATTAATGATGACCAACCAGAGCTGATTTTTGGTCCTAAGATTGAAGGTAGATATCAAGAGGGACTTGTTCCTCCCTTTTATGTAAGTTTAAACGTTCATGACAAAATTTTGCACAACGCTATGCATGACTGAGGAGATTCTCACAATTTAATGCCAAAAGCTGTAATGGAGAGCCTGGGTCTAGAAATCACCAGACCGTATAAAGACCTTTACTCCTTTGACTCTAGTAGAGTGAAATGTTTAGGATTAATCAAAGACCTCTGCATTAACTTAGCCCAAATTCCAGCCAAATGTTTAGTAATGGATATTGTTGTGGCTGATGTGCCCCCAAAGTATGGAATGCTATTATCAAGATCTTGGGGGGCTAAGTTACAAGGGACTATGAAAATGGACATGACCTATGCGACTATCCCTGTTTTCAATCAGACTAGAAGACTTTACAGAGAGTCCCATATGCAAAACACAGTTACAAGTAAAGACCGACCACAAAACTCTCCTATGTATTCTGTAAATACAGGCCTTGATTCTTTTATTATGTTTAACAATGAAACACTTAGTGAACAAGCCACTTTAACAGGATTAATGGCCGATAGGGAGGAAGAACACAACGCAGGAGTGTCAAAACAGTTTGCTGCATTTGAAGACATTAGCAAATCAAACAAAGGTCTTGAGCTACAAATCATGCATCCATTGCTCTTAAACCTTGACAGTCAAGAAAACAACCCTCGACACAGCGAAAAACCTGAGGAGTTCAAACAAATTCAACTAAGTGTTGATATTCAACAACAATCAGAGAGCATGTTAGTTGAAGAGGACACTAACCAAGATGAAACCAAAAATAGTCCTCTGTGGAGTATGTATTTTGACGGATCCTGCACTAAGAACAATGCTGGTGCAGGTGTCTGGATCTACAACACTGAAAGCAACCACACAGAAAGCTTTTCCTGCAAATTGAACTTTTAGTGTTCTAACAACATAGCGGAATATGAATCCCTTCTCTTAGGCTTATGTTTGTTGAAAAAGTTAGGAGCCAAAAGAATCAATGTGTATGGGGATTCAGAATTAGTCATTAGGCAAGTCAATGGGGAGTATAACGCAAATCATCCCAGACTTAGAGCCTACCGAAACGATGTCATGGACCTTTTGAAAAAATTCGAGGAGTCCAAACTGATTTTTGTCTCGAGAAAAAGAAATATTGCTGCCCACAATTTATCCTTTGCAGCTAGAACATGCTTAACGCCATATAAAACCAAATATTGCACAACTCAGATAAAATTTAGACCAGCCGTGCCTGATAATGAAAATTATTGGCAGGTGTTTGATGGAGACAAACAAATAGAAGACTTCATGCAATTCATAAATGAATTCGAACTACACAGTTCGGACTCAGATTATGAAACAGACTGCACTGAAGAAAATTTTCTTGGTGAAGAAGAGCTGTCTCCTAAACTTGTCAATATTAATCTTCTTTCTAGCAAACTTGAAAACAAAACAGAGTTGAATGCAGAGTTAGAAACAGAGGAGTTAGAAACTCTGCACTCCAAAGATGAAAGTTTGCCAAGTGGTCTAGCACCTTTAGAAGAGTTGTTTGATTTTAACGATGTGGCCAAGAAGCCAAAACTGGAACCTGTAGAGACTGAAGTGGAAGAGTGCAAGATAGAAAGTGAACTTAAACCGAAAATGATTAAACTGTCTAAAACTTTACCAGCTTACATTAAACTCAAATACATAGAGTTGTTTAAAGAATTTTCTGATGTTTTTGCGTGGAGTTACGAAGATCTTAAATCCTATAACACTGAAATAATACAACACAAAATTCCCCTCAAAGAAAACCAAAAACCATTCAAACAGAAACTGCGCAGAATAAACCCTATTCAGTTTCCTTTGGTTCATAAGGAGATCATGAAAATGTATGAAGCTGGTATTATTGTCCCTATTAGATATTCTGAGTGGGTGTCTAATCTGGTGTCAGTTAGGAAGAAAACTGGAGAGATCAGGCTTTGTATAGACTTTAGAAACTTAAAAAAAGCTTCGTTGAAGGACAACTACCCCTTACCTAAGATGGATCATATTTTACAAAGGGTGGTAGGGTCTAGAAGAATTTCTTTTCTTGATGGCTACTCAGGGTACAATCAGATCTTAGTTCACCCTGCTGATCAATTAAAGACAACCTTTACTACACCATGGGGCACCTTCATGTATGTGAAAATGCCTTTTGGTCTAATGAATGTTGGAGCAACTTTTCAGAGAGCCATGGACATAGCATTCTCGAAAGAACTGGGCTTCTTCATCATTATATACCTTGATGATGTCACTTTGTTTTAAAAAACAGATGAAGAGCACTTAGAACATTTAAGAAAGGCTTTTGAGAAATGCAGAAAGTATGGGATATCTTTAAACCCTAAGAAGACATTGTTTGGGCTCCAAGAAGGTAAAATTCTTGGGCACATCATTTCAGAAGAGGGTATTAAGATAGATCCAAAGAGGATTGAGGCCATATTCCAAATCTCTCATCCTCGAAACATCAAGGAGTTGCAATCTTTCATTGGAAAGATTAACTTTTTGAGAAGTTTCATCGCCAACTTGGCTGAGCTCCTTAGGAATATAAAAAACATGTTGAAGAAGGAGCAAGGGGTAAAAAGGACCTTGGAAGCAAAGAAGTCCTTTCAACCGGTGAAACTAGCGTTAACCAAAACACCGGTTCTAATAAGTCCTGATTTTTCAAAAGATTTTTATATTTTTTCGTTTGCATCAGAACATACCATAGTTGTTGTCCTTTTACAGAAAAATCCATAAGGACAAGAGCAGCCTATTCCATTATTTATCAAGGCATTGAGGGATGCCCCTTTGAAGTATAACATCATGGAGAAGTAAGATTTTGCGTTGGTTAAAGCTTTAAAAGACTTCAAAGTATACATCCTTCACTCGCACATCATTGCCTTTGTCCCAAATTCAGTTGTGAAAGACATTCTAACACAGGACCCAGATGGTAAGTGAGGTAAGTGGATTGCTGTTATTCTTGAATATGATTTAGAGATAAAACCCACTATACTCATCAAAGGCCAGGGTCTAGCTAGATTAATGGCTGAATCAAATTTTGAATTCCTTGATATTAATATGATTAATGCTTTAGATGACCAAGAAGAATTCTCAACTCCCATTGTTGAAGACCATTTCATGAATTCCTCTTGGTATGCTGATATTGTTTATGTTTTGCTTAATTTGAATACACCTCCTAGTTTGACAAAAACAAAGGCAAGGTTTTTAAAAATTGAAAGTTGTAAACTATTGCATTATAGATAGATGTCTCTAGTGAAAAAATGCAAGCGGTATATTGCTTAAATGTTTGCCTGAGTTTGATGCAGAGAAGGTTAAGCACGAGTTCCATGAAGGAGAGTGTGGAGGCCACCTATACTGGAAAACAACAGCCATCAAAATCTTGAGGGCTGGTTACTATTGGCCTACTCTCTTTCACAATGTACACAAGATGATCATTGCCTGTCATAAATGTCAACTTTTTGAAGGAAAAAGGAAGCTGCTACCCTTGCCTCTGCATCCAATCACTGTTGAAGCCCCTTTTCAACAGTGGGGACTTGACTTCATAGGAGAAATCCATCCACCATATTTTTCCCAACATAGATGGATTCTCACTGCCACAGACTACTTCACTAAATGGATAGAAGCCATCGCTTGTAGGCAAGCCAATGATTTTTTTATCATAAAATTCTTAGAGACTAGTATTCTCTCTAGATTTGGTTGTCCTACCAAGATCATCACTGACAATGCAGCAGCATTTGGATCGAATAAAATGGTTGAATTCTGCCATAGATATCAGATAACATTGGGACATTCCACGACCTATTACCCTCAAGGTAATGGACTTGCGGAATACTCAAACAAGAGTTTAGTGAACAAAATCAAGAAACTGTTGGAAGACAACAAAAAGTCTTGGCACATAAATCTAGTTCATGCACTTTGGGCTGACAGATTGACTTTGAAGAAATCTATTGGTATGTCACATTTCTAGCTTGTGTATGGTACTGATGCAATTTTTCCAAACAGCCTTGGTGTACCAGTTATGAAGTTGATTCAAGAGTTACAAACTGAAGATAATGACATGATCAGAAGAATAAATCAGACCATACATATTCAGCAAACCAGAGAGGAGGTTTATAACAAAGCATCGCAGAAGCAGGACAGCATTAAAAAGCTTTTTGAAAAAAGAAAAAGGGCCAACAATTTCAAGATTGGTGACAAAGTTTTAAAGTGGGACTCAAGGAGGGAAGATAAGGGCAAGCACGGAAAATTTGACAACTTATGGCTTGGCCCTTACTCTATTCATTCAGCTACTGGTAATAATGCCTATTTTTTACAAGAGTTGAATCGAGCAGAATTGTTTGGGGGTCTTGTCAATGGCAGGATGCTTAAACATTACTTCTCTTGATCCATGTCATGTTTGAAAGCCTTTTTATCTTTTTTCTCATTATAAATATCTCATCCACCATTGCATTCAAAGTTAGAAAATCAAAAATACAAAAGCAATAGAGAAAGAAAAGAGGACAAATTGTAAAAAACAATAAAGGTATGGCCCCATACAAAAAAGAAAAACAAATCTAAAAGTGTGCAAGCTTAAATGCCACTCCTGAAAACACACTTCTAATTAGTCAAACAGCCTAATATTGACTAATTAGTTTTAAATTTTTTGCTGATAGGATAGTGAATTCGATTTGCCAAACTGTTTAATATTGGCTTATCAGTAGATAGATTAGGGTAGAAATTAAAGGTTCAAACATGCTCAAAATCTGAACCTAAGTTTCCAAAGAGAATCACTCAAATCTATTTTCAAATTCTGAGTCAAAAAAGAGGTAAAACTGGTTCTAATTAGCTCAAAATCTGAACCAGAGGATAAGCAAAGAACAACTCAAGTAAGAGTCAAATCAGAGTTGTAAAAGATGAATAAAGTGCTTGAATTTTCAGATCCTAAGCCTTCCATTTTGTTTTAAATTTCTGCGAAATAAGATCTATGTGCAGCTTGTTTTTTATGCCATAGATCAGCATCAAGTTGGACTGTTCAATCCTGACTTGTACTCTTTTTAATTTCTGTTGTAGAATTTAGAGAATAAAAATCTATTAGACTATTTAATCCTAACAGATTGATAGAATGGGTAGAGAAGCAGCTGAAATCAACTGTTTAATCTGAGTTCGGGGAGAAATAAGGAGTAGAATTAGATTAGTTTTATGCTTTTAAAAGAATAAAATGTTGTGAAAAAAGTTTTCCAATCCAAGTGCACTTTAAAGAAGAAAAAATGTTAGATCAGTAGGATTGGGTAGGTAGAAAGCTTGTTGATGAAAGATCCATTATTTTTATGGCTGCTAATATGTTTTCAGAGCAAGATCATCCCAGCAAAGGAAGGGAAGCCCAATGGATGAGGCACAAGTCAACCCCCGGAGAATCCAATAGATGAGGCACAGGTCAGCCTCCCAGAGAATGCAAGTCTGAAATTCTTGATGCCTTCAAGAAGGCACCATCCCCAAGTGGAGCCACTATTAGCTAGCTATAAAATTTGTTATATCAAATGCTGGCTAAAACATTTTTGGAGTCTTCAAGAAACAAGTTTTATTGCTAAAAATTGTTATATCTTGAAGACTCTTGAAGGCCTTATGCCTTTGTCCAACTCTTCACTGTTGTTCCCATTTTATACTCAGAAATTCTGCTGATTTCATAAGAAGAAACTGCTGCAAAATCACCTTTTTTCCCTTTCCTCACTTGAAAAACTAACCTTCATTTTGCTCCGCTTTTTCCTCCATAAAATTCCTCTATTTTCATGATACCCCTTCCTCCATTTTATGAAAATCATTTTCCATAGTTTAAAACTCAGTTTTAAGCTGTACCGAAACCCTCAAAATCCTTTGGAAACCAGAAAAAATCATAAAAAACATATATTTTTCATATAAAGGCTTAAGCCGCTGGGGCTAAGTCCTAAACCACTTCCCTTCTGTTAGACTCCTATACCAATAGGTGTCATTTTTCATGATTAACTTGTTGAACTATGCAATATGTTCAAACATTTTTCTTGTTGCAAATTCTTAAAAGATCAAAAAATCAAAAAATTTAAAAAATGTAAAGAGGGTATACCCTAAAAGAATAATCAAAGGGTGAAAAAATAAAATTGGCCAAAAAAGTGAAAGAAAATGAACCCCATCAAAAGAAAGGCCAAGGAAAGTGTGCAAGTCTAAATGCCACTACTTTTGTTCTGATGTAATAAACAAATTGTGTGCAGCTTGTCAAACTTTTGCCACAATTTATGAATAGTCAAACAGTTTGAGCTTGGCTAGTTCATCTTTCAATTTTTATGTTTTAGAGATAGAAAATAAATATCTGGCCAAACAGTTTAATCTTGGCAGATAAGTAGATAGGTAGAGTTAATAAAAGGTGCTCAACAGTTTAATATGAGCCCTTGGATGTAATAAGTGTAGACTTAGATAGGTTTTCCATGTAAAAGAAAAATAATATTGATAAGGGTTTGCCAGTCTAAGTGCACCCTAATAAAGAAGAAAAAATGGTAGAGTAAAGTAGGTAGGGTAGGTAGATGTTGTTGCAGAATTACATGTGATGAATGATGGTTCTAAATGTGTTCAATTTTACTTTCATCACAAGTGCAAAGGCAGATACTACATTGGAAAAAGTTCACAGCAAAGCAAAGTCAAGATTATTAACTTCCCCTCTCATTTTCCCTAAACATTTCACTAATTTCCCTAAGCACTAAGGTATTTGAAGATTAAAGGGGCTCAAGGCATTTCCTTGACTTTTGGAGGGACCGGACCCTTGGCCCAATAATTGAAAAACCTAAGTACTTGAAATCATCCATTATCACATTCATTCACCTCTCAAAAATCTTTTTTTAGTAAAATCCTATTTTACTTGGGAAAATCCTTCAATATTTCATGAAAAGCCCTCAAAATCACTTTTTATTCTAAGTTTAAGTGATGAAAGTATAATAATGCCATTTACTTTTGAATCTTCACTTTCTTGGTTATATTTAAGTATTTTGAGTTTACATTGTCCCTTGTCATATTAACTCTAATTTATATATTAACTCCCTATGAAAATCACCTTTTCCTATGTATATAACTCCTTTTCATTTAATATTCCCAAAACCCATGTATTATAACTATTTTAGCCAAAAGCATTTTATTCCCACTTATTCAAATCGAAAACCCATAATATACCCCCTTTTTGGCTAAAATATAACTTTAAATATTATTCCCGCCCCTATGGTAAGAAAATCACATTGGTTTAATTATCATATAATAAAATATATGAAAAGGTTTAAACATATGTATATATGTTTAAAACAAAAAAATAAACCCAAAGTTTAATTAAAATCAAACTTTGATATAATCCATCCCCGCACATTTTTCATTTCCGACCATACAAAAGGGATTAATTAATCCATATGGTTAATTAATAACCTCCCCACCAATCAAACACCTCCCGAAATGATTAATTAACTGTTAATTACAACTGGCCCGTGCTTGTTAAACCTCCGTCAACTCCATATCCCATCAACCGTTGGATCGATCTGCCCAAGATCAATGGCTCGCATCGATTCCGCTGGCCATCCCCCATCCAAAAGTTAACGTGCAAAATAAAAGTGGTTTTTGAATAGTGTCGTGGCCATGCGTCACTTGCTGTATCGATTCGCTGCCATTCCGCCCAAAACCACCCTCCTCTAAAAGCAGTGCGGAAAAAACCGTAAACCATCTTCCCCCCTGTGACTCACCTCTAGTACATGCTGATGTCATTTATTAAAAACCCCGCCACCCCGTTTGACTTTGCCAATAAAACAAAAATTCGTGTCTTTTCCATTATTTTGTACGCATTGAACGAATACACCCTCCACACAGAAAATTCAAATTTCGAATTTCTGAAGTCTGCCAACCTCTATCCTGTCAAAGAAAATTGCATTCAAGCCTCTCAGAAGATTATCCGCATTCACTAGCGTCTATTCAAAATGCTCTTTTCTCGAAAAACGGGTATTTACCCTAAATTCGCACTGAACTCTGTAAGAAACTCGGTTTTCCTCTTTCTTTCACTGAAACAGAGTTAAAAAAATTGATTTCTAGTTCATTCCTTAATCCCAAAGAACTGTAATTGAATTCCCAAATTGCAATTGTACCTGTTTCTCCCATCTAAACCTATAAATTTGCTCAATTTTTCACCATAAGCCGAATTTCCATTTTTGAATCCACAAGAACCAAGAATGGAAGTTCCTGTGGCTTTAAATGTTGCCCCATTAAACTCCCCTCACAGAGACTTGGATTATTTATCATTAGTCGACAGGGATTTCCAAATCAAAGACCTGAGTTTTAGTGATAGTCCTCTTCGAATTTTTTGTCGCTGCAGAGACAATTATTTGAATGGCTTGGATACAATTGGGTTATGGGAATCTAATCTTCCCAGGTACCTCTTTCCCTCCGTCCATATTTTCCCTGAAATAATCCATTTTTGCCATGCGAACTATGATCCTAACCAGAGAGCAGTCTTATCTCCAAATCAAGATGTCCTTTTCCCAATTACTGCTCAGTCTATCAATGAGATGCTCCATTTTCAACCTGATCAAGCCCTCACTCCCCTGTCCATGGGAAAACTACTTGAGAAATCCACAAAACTATCCCATGAAGAATTAAGCCACATCTGTCAGACCTTTATGTTGCCTGATCATCAGCCTAAAGGCCCTCCCCCTTATGGGAATGCTTTTTTCACTGAGGAGGGTAGACTTGTGTTGGATATGATATCTTTTATAATGGACTTTAATACCAGTGAATATGTTGACCATCTGATTCTAGTATTACTGTCTATTTTTACCCCTTGACAGCCTCCTGCTGTCAAGTATGACTGATCTTACATAGCAAACAAAATCCATGATCAATTCATGAGATTAGAAAATGAGAAAGTGTTCAAGTATTCCTCTGTCATCTATCACCTCATGATATATTACCAGTGTGAAAATTTCTCTTTCTATACCAAAAAGCTTGATGCCCAGGGAAATCCTAGGTCTGTTATCTTTTGGTCATCCATTGCCCATAGTTCTCCAGATTCTCCCTATTCCTATAATGAGTTCATTGATCTTTTTATACACCCTGCAACTACCTTGTTGACAGGAGTTTCTCCTCCAAGACTCAGCAATGAAATCAAGAAAACTTTACAGCTCTCAAAACAATACAAAATTGGTGATTCGTATTTATACCAAAATCACACAGAAGTCAGGATATATGGATGTGAATTATGTCCATTCAAATTGCCAAAATATGTCCCCATGAGACTCTTCGCATTAGAATACTTCAGGAAAATGAACAACTCTGATATAATTCATTTTTGTAATGCAAAGAAGAAGGCTCAACTCCAGATCAAAAGTCAATTAGGTCTGTTTATCTGTAACTCTAGGGATGGAGGGGAAGAAGCTGAAAAGATATTAGAAGACCGTTTCAGATTACAGAAGAGTTTTTATTGGGCTCCTTATGACCCATTCAACTTCATTTGTGATAAAAGAATGAAAATAAATCAGCACCATACATCCATCACAAAATTCCAGAGATTGAAAAATATGCTAATACAGATGAATGGATTGAAGGCACATTGATAGAGTAGGATAATGAGCAGGTCAATGTAGATAATGTTATGAAAGATCTTGAAAATATGCTTGACCTGGACTCTTTTGCACAGGTACCAAGGTCATAGGTTGGTCCTTCCTCAACCAGGATTATTCAACAGGAGTTACAAGAAAACATTGCAGTATCATCTAAGGGAAAAGAGAAGGAGGTTGATATTCAAGTTAAAGAAACATTCACTATGACAGAACAACCTCAAACTTCCAAGGGACATGATAAAGTACATGTTTCTTCCATTCAAACCAATCCAGTAGAATTTCCAAATTTGCAGACCCCATTTAATGAAGAAAAGGGCAGAAAGAGAGATATTAAAGCTGCTACCCCTCTCACTAGATCTTCACAACAGCCTCAGGCCAAGAAACAGAAATTGAATACTCCTCCAGAAGAAGAATCTATTGATGAAATCATTGACAGTCAAGGACAAGAACAATTAGATAGTCAACAAACAGATACAGTCAGTGGAGCATCCACTACTTCACAAAGGAAAGAGTTACAAAAGCACCAGAGTATTGAAATATCTCCATCCAAAGTACCAGTTAAGGATACAGGGGACATAAAAAAGACATTTATCAATATCAAGGCCAGGAATGATCCACTGAAAATGCAAGTATATAATCAATATCTGAAAATGGCTCCAAAGAATCAAGAAATATTGATGTCATCTTTTGACATCCAACAGGGCAAAATGTTAATGAGCCATTTCAAACCCAAGGTGCAGCAACCCCAAACAACTGTTGATTATATCAGGACAAATTTTGAAGTCCTAGAAAAGGAAATCCACCCTTTAGATCAGATTGAATTGCATAAGCAGACTGGTGAAATGATCTACTCTACTTTGACTGATAAGGAAATGGCAGCTCATAGGTTATAGGATTCTTTAGAGAACACTAATACACAATTGCAGATTGAAAAGGCTTCTTCTCAAGCCAAAGACAACAGAATAAAAACATTAGAGGAAATAATAATTGGATTAGGTCACAATCCAAAGGATGTCAAAGGTATAGAAGCATTAATAAAGAAAAAGGATGATGACATTGCAGCTTTAAGAAAGCAGTTGAAATTTCCAGCTTCCAGACATCCCCAAACTGAAGAAGTAATAAAGAAGAGTTCTGAAGAAGAAATGATGGAGTTTCTCTTGAAAATGAATGAGCAACTGACTGAAACAGAAAAAGAGCTGGAGCAAGCATTGAAATACAAACAATCTGCTCTTCCAACATCTACAACAGAGGCAATTACAGGTACAGGTACACAGCCAACAGGTCAACCAGCAGAGTCATCACAGGTAGACACTTCAAATTTGAATTCAGAACAATTAGTAAAAAAAATTAATGACTTGAAACTGCAAGTAACAGAACTTCAGCACACAAAGTTACAGCTTGTCAATTTGGAACAGAGATATGATATTTCAAAAATGAGTGTTGCTGACAAATCAAGAGAAATCAAGAGATTGGAAAAATTGGTTAAAGCATTAGAAAAGGATCTCACATTGGAGAAGCCTTTGAGAGAAATAAATGAAATTCTTTGGTATAATATTATCCAGTCAATAAAAGACATATGGCCTTTAATTCAGATAATGTACGAGCATAATGATTTGGTCAGAGCAGCTCTGGATGAAGTTGAAAACACACGAGCAGAATTAGGAAATAGGCCTGAGGAAGCCAATCAGCTTATATAGTTTTTAAACACCCAAACCAGACAACAGCTTGAACAAGTGGGTATTCAGGATAGAACTGCAACAATATTAGAAATAAAAAGAGTTTTTACCAAAAGAACTCTTATGCAAAATTTGGAACGAAGGTGCTTTGACATGCAGGCAGAAATAATTTCTTTCAGAGAAAGTTTTAATGTTTTATTGAATAAAGGGTTGCCTAGCCCTATGATTCCAAAAGATAAAATAATGGACCTAGAAACTTATGCTAGGAAGTTGGACATACATGCTCATAATCTAGCCAACTCCTCAGCCAGTTCATCACAAGCAACATTACCTACATGAAGGAATCTTCATGACAGATTAGAGAATTTGTTTTATCTGGAACATGAAGTAAGGCATTTGTTTCCTAACCAGCCTAATTTCTTCAGATATACCGAGGCTGATGAAACATTAAGGAAGCTTTAACGGACAAGAATAGTAGAAGAGAAATGGTGGGAAGATATGTTGGAACTTTTGTAAAATTTATCCTTATATGAAATTTTGCCTATTTACCACAATTTAAAGGATAAAGGGATAAACAAAGGTTAAAGAGTATCAGTTCAGTTAAAGTGTATCAGTAAGAACAAAGAGTATCAGTGAAGCAAGTCAATTAGAACAAAATTACTGAAGAGGACAACGAAGAGCTAAAATATAGGTCCTGCCTCCAGCACATTCTAAAAAGGAGGAAAACAACACAACATCGGTTACTTCTTGTCTTATCTATGAGACCATCTGTCTCTATTTTTATTGTAACTTATTTATGACTCATCTTAGATTACATCTCGTTTTGTTAAGAGAAATTGTGTATCATTTTTTGTATAAATAAGCCCTCAATTGACTTATTGAGGGTGGATTCTTCTACTTTGCTGTAACATTGAATTTTGGAATAAAGTGCTTTTTGGAGAAATTTCTTTGTGGCTTGCTGGATGATGAATTGAAGCTCAAGACTTTTTGCAGGATTCATGTGTCAAACTACAGTTCAATAAAGTCATTTCTATCCTGTGTTCTAAGTTTTATATATGTTTACTATATCACTGTTTTTCATTTCTGAATAATTAACAAAAAATGATTAAATCAGAAATTGCTTAAGTGTACTCTGATTTCAATTGTTATTATTCTAAATGTTTTCTTCTAAACCGGTTATAAACAATGAATTCTTAATTGCTCTTGTTTCTCTGGTTTAAGCATTTGATTACTTAGTAAATAATTCTTAATTTCTCTTTATTGGTAATCACTCACTTTCCCTCGTTTAAACATGTTGAAACATTATTAATTTCCTTTCATCTCTTTAAAAATCCATTCCATTCACTTTAATATCCAAAATTGCTCTCTGTTTGGCTATCTTGCCCTGCAAAGCCATATTTTGTGTAAAAACTTAATCCAGTAAAGCCATCCTTTCGACTCCATAGCCCAATGGCCTGAAATACTCAATCGTGCCCTTAGTTGGCAAATTCCACCATTTAAATTCAAACAAAACTCTTGGACTTATAACTAGCCTAATATTTTCTAAGAACAAAGCTAAATTTTAAAGAGAGAGCCCTCTCTGGATACAGATTGGCTAGATTCTGTATCTAAAGGTTGGTTAGTGGTTACCTCGGGTTTCTTTCCTTTTCTTACAACTTCAAGGAAGCCCTGAGTGATAACACCTTCCATATGCCCGCACCCTAGAACTAGGTGCTAGAGCCTTTTAGTGCTTATCGCATCGGAACAATACGCAGCGCGCAAGTCTTTTTGCCTCACAAGTTTTTCGATGTGATTAGCCCTCTATTTCATAACCCCCGATCATATTATTTCTCCATGAAACTCGTGGGCCCGCAATCGGGCGCTAAATCATTGTGAAAATCCATCTTCGTTCCATTATTTCCCCTTGTATATCGAAAAACCCACTTACCCAAAGTTTTGGTCTAATACGTCGGAGTTATGTTTTTTTTAACTTAAAACTGGGTAGATCGAAAAGACTGCATCAAAACTTCCGATGGGATTAGCCTATCATATTAAACTCTGCACCCTCCGCTTCACTCCATATAAACTCATGACCGGGACCAAAGGGTAAAGTCCCAAGGCGCTTATCGCATCGGAAAAGTTCAATGGTTAGATTGAAAAGCCCAAGCTCGAAGCTCCGATTGTGATTGGCCCTTTATTGTATACGCCCCGGGCCTATTATCATTCCATATAGACCAAGGCCCCGCAAACGGGTGCCTAACCATATTATATATATACCCCGCCCATACCATAAAACCTTTGTTTAATTTAAATGTTGGGTTTTCCTATATTTTAAAGGGTTTCCTCCGGTTCGCTTTAAAAGCAATCCCCGTCGTTGATCGTAAGCTGATAAAACGGCCCACGCAACATCGCATCGCAACATTTTCATTGAGCGCATTTAACATAATGCCTCCTCCGATTAACATCTCCCGATTCTTTCCCTGCCATCGATCTGAGCTGCAGATCGATTGCCCATAACCAATCGCTCTGTCACACTCCAAAGTTCATTACCCCGCCGATTGCGACCTCTCGACGCATCTCCCACCGTCGATCTGATCTATAGCTCGACGGTCTTCATCTAATCACATCGGATTTTTCCATCGGGTGCGCCTAATTACTTAACTTTGCCCCCCCTCCGATCGTTGATTCCCGATTCACTCTCCGCCATCGATCTGATCTGCAGATCAATGATCAGCGCTCAATCGCATCGCAAGTTTTTTGCCGAGCGCATTAACATGATTCCTCCACCAATTGTGATCCTCCGATTGGATCTGGACTGTCCACGTGTCCAGATCGGACGGTCCTAGATCTTTCCTCATGGTTTCATCGCCCTCTGCCTTCCACCAAGAGGATTTTAACGTGTATTCCCAACAGTCGATCTTTGCGCGATCGACGGTTCTGACATGTTTTCTTCCTCTGCTCTTCTTTGACCTTCTCTTAGCCGATCTCCACTGTTGGATGATGCCATCCAACGGCCATGCTCTCTCCCCACGCCCTCTGAAGCAGTTTACCCACAATGCAGGATTTCTTAATATTCTATGTGTTTTGCAGGATTAATGGTTTTCCATTATATTGAAAGAAAAGCCAAGGGCTGGGAATGACGATTCCCATGCCGTTGATTCATCAAAGGGAAGCTATTCACGAGTTCAAATTCCACGTTTCATAAACGCTCCATGGGCATTGATGCCATATGAGCCCTGTGTGGCCCTGCACATCAACAAGACATTGTCCATTAAATAAATCAAAAGAGTATCAGTGACGAAGACATAACACATCAGAACAGAAGGATTGAATATAATTTGGGGATTACGACTAAGAATGATTATCAAAAACCTAATCCCCAGAATTAAAACACAGTTAAAGGAACATCATAAGTGTTATCAGACAGAAAAGCCTCCACCACCACATCTGAGGCAAATTGATTCCTCCCAGCTACCACAGTGCCACCTATGCCTTAAAAGCATTCAAACAGAGGCTAAAGTTATGGTTCAAAATCAGATATTTTCCTCAAACACAGCCAGAGAGTTGATTCTTCCGAAGAATTTAATGCAAAAATATCTACAGAGTCACTCCAACATGACACAGAGCCTCAAAATTCAATAAATCTCCCACCAAGCTTAATCTTAAATGTAAATCCATTAATACAATGAGAATATCTGTACGCTTCTCCATCGAGCCCCTCAAAGGCCGAGAAGCCATTAAGTTTGTATTAATTATCTTGGGAGATATTTTATCGGATCTCACCTCCTCATTCTTCTATAAATACTTCTGTAGAAGATGAGAAATTGTTGGTTGCTGAATTTTGAAATATACTTGAGCTTGAAACTCCTACTTGTAAATAGTGTTCACTGGCTCTTGAAGCTCTACTTGTGATTAGAGGAGTTAGGCTGAGAAAAGTGAAGATGATTGCTGAACTAAAACATTGGACCTGAAGACTGTAACTGGTTTAACATCAATAACAAGCTGTTTCTTGGGATCCTGGTCTATATCACTGGTGAAGTGCCCCTTTCTTTGTTATTGTTTTCCCTTTTCATGCATGCCATATTGTTCACTATTCTCTGATAAAGAACAACAATTATAGAGTTAGGATTTATTGTTTACAGTACCCTTCTCTGACTGATAAGCTTTATCTCAATGTTTTCCTCTAAATTTTTTATTTAAGAATGATGCAATACAATTTAAGCGGTTAGGAATGCTGGTGTTCCCTCGTCCTACTGTTTGCTTTAAACATTATTCTTGAATGTGATTTCCATTGTTTGCTATTAAATTTGGACTAGAAAAGTGATGGTGAGCCCTATTTTCTAGCTTCTTGCTCCAAAGGTAGATTCTGAAAGTTTCCCCAAGTGTTTGCTGAAAGCAGACTAGGTTTAAAAGTACCTTATCTGATCTTAAGTTGCACTTTGTTTCCCTTATGTGTTTTCATACTTTCTGAAGGTAATTATGGGGATTATTGGATTGTTTGTCAATTAAGCTGCTTTAATACAAACTTTCCCAAGAAGTATATGGTTAGCCTTGACCTTGGTTGGTTTTAAATAGTTACTTAAGAGGCTTTTCTTGTTTGGACTTACTATAAATCCTTGTTGAAATTATTATCAGTTTCCACTCCTCCAACACTTTATTGTTTCCATTCCATCATTTTAAATATCAAATAATCTTGTGATATAGATGACTTGCCCCTTGGATCACTCTTGATGTTGTTGCTCAATTAAAGCCCTGTTATGACTCCATCACCCAATGGACTAAAAACCAATGTTATATCTATATTTTTTAGCCAAAGCTTATTCTGATTGCCTGCAAATTCTCATCTTTGAAACTCTTTGCATTTAGGACTTTCCACCTCAATAGATAATCATGCTCAACCATCCAAAAACAAAAAAAAACCCTTGGCCTTTATAACTAGCCTAATATCATTAACCAAACTTCAAATACAAATCCATCTTTGCACTTATTGGAGAGATCCCTCTCCATATTCAGGAGGGCTAGATCCTAGAATCCCAAAGTGGTTGAAACGATGTTTCTCCCTGCGATCGAACTTTTCCAATCTTTCTGATTACAGGGAGCTAACATTTCTGGCGACTCCACTGGGGATCGAACCCAGAATCTTCATTTTAAGGTAATCATAGGACATCATAGATTTGGTTCAAAGAACATTTGTTATATCAACCAGCTGAGCCATCAGCAACTAACATTTATGGTGACTCCGCTGGGGATCGAACCCAAAATCTTTGGTTCCCTTTACACTTCGTAAAACCTTATGAGTAAAAAGAAGCCCTTTCAAGCACTACCAAGTGATGGTAATCATGATAAAACTTGTTTGAATCAGTGACAAACTAGGTAGACCCTAGGATTCTCATAAGAATTTATCTAACCTTGAAAAATCAGCCAGCTTAGCCATAAGAGTAGACTGTCTTTGTCTCATAACCATAGCTAAGTTTTGAAACAGAGTTAGGATATTCTTGGAAACCACACAACTGAAAAATAACTTAGAAAACCCAAAAATATTTCAGATTGGTATCCAATAAACATGGTGGTGGACCATAAAACCTTTTACCTCCTTAGGAGCTAAAAAATTCCACTTGGCGACTCCACAATCCTCAACAGACCTTAAGACTCCATTGGGAAGAACCCTTATCACTATAATATCATTCAAACTCAGTTAGAGGACTGTAGGATTAAAATTTGTGTAAATAGATTAGTTGACCTTTTAAAGACTGTCATACCTGGTTGAACTTTTCTTGTTTATTTGGGTCTGAAAAACACAGCATGGTGGCTCCTAGAAAGATTCACACTAGAGCCTATCCTAACCCTGATCCACCTGAGATAGTTGATAACCCAGAAAGCATCCTTAGGAAGTCTCCTAGGATTAAATTATCAACTGTTTTCAGATCACCCTTCAGAGCTAATTCAGTTCCCGTAAATCTTTCAGCTCTACAACAATCACAAGTTGACTTAGTAAATCCCTTTAGAACTAGGTCTCTTGATGATTTAGATCAGATAGATTCTGAGTCTTCACTTTCATCTCCTAAAAAAATTGAACATCCTGGTAGCAGAGAAACCACACCTCCTGATTTACATTTCCTTCACAACTTAGGTGTCTATCATCCAAGATTAGCTCAGCAATATACTCTTGGTCCATCTGCTTCTGCTCACCCTACATCCACTATTCAAACCACTCCATTCCAGCCCACTTTCCCTTTTGTTAAAACACCTCTTGTGAATCCACCTCCACCACATATCATGGCAGCATGGTATGCTCCCTTAGTCCTTCCTCTTCCATTAGTCAATATTCCACAAGACTATCAGTCCAAAATTCCATTATATGATGCTAGCAATGTTACAACTGCATCAAAACATGTGGATAAGATGAATGACTACTTCGACAGAAATGAAATCGATGATGATTCTGTCAAGCTTAGACTATTTTCTCAAAGCTTAGGGGGAGAAGTAAGAAAATAGTTTAAAGGCTTAACCCCCCATAGTATCAATGATCTCTAAGCCTTCCATCAGACATTCTTAAACAAATGGGAAGTAAAGAAAAATCCTCTCCAAGTCCTTTCTGATTACAAGAACCTCCATAGAAACACTGGGGAAAGTCTGCAAGCTTACTGCACCAGATTTAACAGTGTGTACAATGCACTTTCCCCGGATTTAAAGCCTCCACAAGGCTAAGAATTAAACAAGTTTTCTAAGGGGCTTGACCCCGAGATGGCCTATCAGTTGAGAGAGAGAGATCCTGCAACTCTTGAAGAGATGCAAAAAAATGCTCTTGTTGTGGAAGTCAGCTTGATGGAGAAAAGAGCAAGAATGAAAAATGAGAAGAGAGTATCTTTTAGAGAGGAATCCACACCTTCTACTTCCAACTCAAAAATGGAGAGAATGATGGAAGAGATGATGAAGAAAATGAGCATCCTTGAGAGAGCCCAAGCCAGTCAAAACCAAAATGCTCCTCAAAATAGAAATCATAACCAAAATCAAAATTTTAGAAGGAACCAACCTCCAAACAAACCTAGGGAAGATGATCAACAGATCACTCCTCCCTCTCATAAAAACTATGTAAGTGAGGTTGAGGAAACAGATGAGATAACAGAGGAGGATGATATCAACATGTTGGGGGTAGATGATGATGACTTTGAAGTCCATTATGATAGAAAACAAGGTCTTTATACACCTTATGATGACAAAAGAGATGATGATGAAAGTTATTATCAAGACATGGAAAATGTCATCATAGAGTCTCAAAAAGAATATGACCTTAGAAGAAAAACAAGTCAATAAACTCCCAACACCAAAACCTCTGACAAATATTTACAAAAAAGCACTGCAACCAAGCCTAAATTTGTTAAACAAAAGGACAAAATAGTGACTGTAAATTCTGATAAAGGTAGAGAGGAGGGCACTCAAAACAATGAAAAATAGAGTGCAGGCATTAGTAGTACTAACACTTCAGCTAGTACTCCTGTGAAAACAATTCTGTCAAATGTGAATAGGACAAATCAGCAAGCTTATGTTGCTGATAGAGTGACAGCTAATAAGGCTGAAACAAGTTCTTCAAAGAACCAAATCCCTTTTAGCCTAGAGCAGGAAATTTCAAAGATTAAAATCTTTGTTCCCCTCACTGAGTTAGTTGTCCAACATGTATATAGGACCCAAATTTTGAAGGCTTTAAAAATAGAAGAAAATGAGGACATTTTTAATCTTAATGATGACCAACCAGAGCTAATTTTTGGTCCTAAGATTGAAGGTAGATATCAAGAGGGACTTGTTCCTCCCTTTTATGTAAGTTTAAATGTTCATGACAAAATTTTTCACAACGCTATGCATGACTCAGGAGCTTCTCGCAATTTAATGCCAAAAGCTGTAATGGAGAGCCTGGGTCTAGAAATCACCACACCGTATAAAGACCTGTACTCCTTTGACTCTAGCAGAGTGAAATGTTTAGGATTAATCAAAGACCTCTGCATTAACTTAGCCCAAATTCGAGCCAAATGTTTAGTAATGGATATTGTTGTGGCTGATGTGCCCCCAAAGTATGGAATGCTATTATCAAGATCTTGGGGGGCTAAGTTACAAGGGACTATGCAAATGGACATGACCTATGCGACTATCCCTGTTTTCAATCAGACTAGAAGACTTTACAGGGAGTCCCATATGCAATACACAGTTACAAGTCAAGACTGACCACAAAACTCTCCTCTGTATTCTGTAAATACAGGCCTTGATTCTTTTATTATGTTTAATGATGAAACACTTAGTGAACAAGCAACTTTAACAGGATTAATGGCCGATAGGGAGGAAGAATAACACAACGTAGGAGTGTCAAAACAATTTGCTACATTTGAAGACATTAGAAAATCAAACAAAGGTATTGAGCTACAAGTCACGTGTCCATTTCTCTTAAACCTTGACAGTCAATAAAACAACCCTCGACACATCGAAAAACCTGAGGAGTTGAAACAAATTCAACTAAGTGCTGATATTCAACAACAATCAGAGAGAATCTTAGTTGAAGAGGACACTAACCAAGATGAAACCAAAAATAGTCCTCTGTGGAGTATGTATTTTGACAGATCCTGCACTAAGAAAAATGCTGGTGCAGGTGTCTGGATCTGCAAAACTGAAAGCAACCACACAGAAAGCATTTCCTACAAATTGAACTTTCAGTGTTCTAACAACATAGCGGAATATGAATCCCTTCTCTTAGGCTTATGTTTGTTGAAAAAGTTAGGAGCCAAAAGAATCAAAGTGTATGGGGATTTAGAATTAGTCATTAGGCAAGTCAATGGGGAGTATAACGCAAATCATCCCAGACTTAGAGCCTACTGAAACGATGTCATGGACCTTTTGAAAACATTCGAGGAGTCCAAACTAATTTTTGTCCCGAGAAAAACAAATATTGTTGCCCACAATTTAGCCTTTGCAGCTAGAACATGCTTAACGCCATATAAAACCAAAGATTGCACAACTCAGATAAAATTTAGACCAACCGTGCCTGATAATGAAAAGTATTGGCAGGTTTTTTACGGAGACAAACAAATAGAAGAATTCATGCAATTCAGAAATGAATTCGAACTACACAGTTCAGACTCAGATTATGAAATAGACTGCACTAAAGAAAATTTTCTTGGTGAATAAGAGCTGTCTCCTAAACTTGTCAATATTAATCTTCTTTCTAGCAAACTTGAAAACAAAACAGAGCTAAATGCAGAGTTAGAAACAGAGGAGTTAGAAACTCTGCACTCCAAAGATGAAAGTTTTCCAAGTGGTCTAGCACCTTTAGAAGAGTTTTTTTTATTTTAACGATGTGGCCAAGAAGCCAAAACTAGAACCTGTAGAGACTGAAGTGGAAGAGTGCAATATAGGCAGTGAACTTAAACTGAAAATGATTAAACTGTCTAAAACTTTACCAGCTCACATTAAACTCAAATACATAGAGTTTTTTAAATAATTTTCTGATGTTTTTGCGTGGAGTTACGAAGATCTTAAATCCTATAACACTGAAATAATACAACACAAAATTCCCCTCAAAGAAAACCAAAAACATTCAAACAGAAACTGCACAGAATAAACCCTGTTCAGTTGCCTTTGGTTCATAAGAAGATCATGAAAATGTATGAAGCTGGTATTATTGTCCCTATTAGATATTCTGAGTGGGTGTCTAATCTGGTGTCAGTTAGGAAGAAAACTGGAGAGATCTGGCTTTGTATAAACTTTAGAAACTTAAACAAAGCTTCGTTGAAGGACAACTACCCCTTACCTATGATGGATCATATTTTACAAAGGGTGGTAGGGTCTAGAAGAATTTCTTTTCTTGATGGATTCTCAGGGTACAATCAGATCTTAGTTCACCCTGCTGGTCAATTAAAGACAACCTTTACTACACCATGGGGCACTTTCATGTATGTGAAATTGCCTTTTGGTCTAATGAATGCTGGAGAAACTTGTTGAGCCCCAAAGATGTCCTTTTCTTCCACCACATTTCACTTCATTTCCTTTGTTCCTTATCAATTACAGGCTTAAATGATCAATAGGATTAATTAAAGTTTCTTTAAGAATGTATATTATGACTAACTTGCTACACTTTTATGGTTTTGTTGTTGTAGTAATTTTTTACTAGACTTAGCTACATAATGCAGTCGTTCTGTAGCTAGTGGCCGATTCCGCAGCTGTCTTCATGTTTTCATAGGTTCCAGGTGTCACCTCAAATAAAAAGGCATATGGGTGAATTCCAGACTTCATCCACATCATTCCTTGCTCCCTACGAAGTCTGATCAGAATTCTACAGGTGGTTATGCACGTGGGAAACCAAAACTAAGAGATAGACTTCTAATAGGACAAGGACTGTACAGATGTCTTTAATCATAGTACGAGACCACCACCAAAGTTCTAATTTGATTTTAGTTGGGAAAGACATTTATTCCTATTTTATCTCAAGGGTAGTTATGTAATTTTCTTAAAGAATGACTCGGGAGACCGAGAAACAGCTAGCTAGATTTATGTTTTGTTACTAGATCTCAGAAGATCGTAATACTCTGTTTTTGAAATAATTTTCCTTTAATGAAAGAAGCACCACTTTATTGCAAGATCTGAGGCAATCTTGAGGAGATTTTTATGCTAATCCGGTGGTAGAGGGCCCCTACTACCCGAGAAGCTTTGTACACATTGTTTAGATAAGTAACTTTAGCCTTGTTGCATTCCTAGTTTAAGCCATTTTTTGCACTTTACGTTTTATATTCACTTGCATTGGATGCTACAGTCTAGCCTTGTTCTTATGAATTATTCCAAAATACCACTAATATTGAATGAGATATAACTGTAGTATTTTAGGAGTTAGTTACATTTATTTGAACTTTATGTTTTTGTGCTCGATTACATCAATTGTTACAGCTAGTCTTGTTCTTATTAATCTCTTCCAAAATATCACTAACACTAGATGAGACAAAGTTGTGGTGTTTCAGAGCTTACTGCGTTTTGTTGAAATTTATGTTTTTATGCTCATTTACATCACATGTTACAGCTAGTCCTATTCTATGAATTATTCCAAAATACCACTAACCCCGAATGAGACAGAGCTGAAACATTTTAGTGATTAGTTGCATTTTTAGTTTAGTTGTAACAATCCGGAGGTTAATAGCACCCTAGTTCAGTTTCTGTTCACTGTGTTTCAAGTTAGTTTAATTGCATTCTAGTTCAGTTATAGTCACTGTATTTCAAGTTTGATTATCTAGTTGAATTAGACTTCACGACCTTCATTATTTACAAACTACTCTTGTTATCAATTTCTTCCAATACATCATCATATGGACAAGAAGTAGTGATATCAGTTCAAGGCCTTGACTGTTCTGCAATCTCTTATAATTGTGCAAATAACCTTTTTCCCAAAAATATTCCAAAAGACTTCTAATTTCCGAATAAGGCTTAGTAGTGAAAATTTAAGTTTCAGAATGGATTAATTTCAGTGTCATAGGTTAATTTAGAGTAGAGTTCCTCACTGTGTTGCAAACTATCTTTTCCAAATATGTTCCAACAAATTTCTAGCCATGGATAAGATTTTCTCCGTGATCTTGTAGGTGGTTGTTTACTTAGAAGAACCTCATGGCACTAATTTATCCTTTTCTCAAGCTATTCCAACATATTTCTAATGAATGAATGGGATTGAGTTCATGTTATGAGTTATTGAGTTCATGTTGTGAGTTATTGAGTTCTTGCTATGAGTTATTTTTCTTGTTAAAGTATTGCATTTTCTGTTCTCAAGAGCCATACATAATTTAGAATAGGTTTTGCTCTGTTTTAGTGTGACCAACAACTTCTCTTTGCCAAAAATTAGTTCTTTTCCCTCTTAGAATAAAAACACAAAACCAAAAACATTGGAAATACACTAAACACAACGTAGTGAGAAACAAATACCTAGGCACATATAGTGCACTTCACTTCAACAGTTTACTAACCCTGGTTGACAATTTATGACCTCAATTTAGGAACACTAAGTTGAGCAGACAAAAATTTTCAGAGAGCCATGGACATAGCATTCTTGGAAGAACTGGGCTTCTTAATCATTATATACCTTGATGATGTCACTGTGTTTTCAAAAACAGATGAAGAGCACTTAGAACATTTAAGAAAGGTTTTCGAGAAATGCAGAAAGTTTGGGATATCTTTAAACCCTAAGAAGACACTGTTTGGGCTCCAAGAAGGTAAAATTCTTGGGCACATCATTTCAGAAGAGGGTATTAAGATAGATCCAAAGAGGATTGAGGCCATATTGCAAATCTCTCATCCTCGAAACATCAAGGAGTTGCAATCTTTCATTGGAAAGATTAACTTTTTGAGAAGCTTCATCCCCAACTTGGCTGAGCTCCTTAGGAATATAACAAACATGTTGAAGGAGCAAGAGGTAAAATGGACCTTGGAAGCAAAGAAGTCCTTTCAACTGGTGAAACTAGCGTTAACCAAAACACTGGTTCTAATAAGTCCTTATTTTTCAAAATATTTTTATATTTTTTCGTTTGCATCAGAACATACCATAGTTGTTGTCCTTTTACAGAAAAATCCACAAGGACAAGAGCGGCCTATTGCATTCTTTAGCAAGGCATTGAGGGATGCCCCTTTTAAGTATAACATCATGGAGAAGTAAGCTTTTGCGTTGGTTAAAGCTTTAAAAGACTTCAGAGTATACATCCTTCACTCGCACATCATTGCCTTTGTCCCAAATTTAGTTGTGAAAGACATTCTAACACAGGGCCCAGATGGTAAGAGAGGTAGGTGGATTGTTGTTATTCTTGAATATGATTTAGAGATAAAACCCACTAAACTCAGCAAAGGCCAGGGTCTGGCTAGATTAATGGCTGAATCCAATTTTGAAGTCCTTGATATTAATATGATTAATGCTTTAGATGACCAAGAAGAATTCTCAACTCCCATTGGTTAAGACCATTTCATGAATTCCTCTTGGTATGTTGATATTGTTTATGTTTTGCTTAATTTGAATACACCTCCTGGTTTGACAAAAACAAAGGCAAGGTTTTTAAAAATTGAAAGCTATAAACTATTGCATTATAGATAGATGTCTCTATTGGAAAAATGCAAGCAGTATATTGCTTAAATGTTTGCCTGAGTTTGATGCAGAGAAGGTTAAGCACGAGTTCCATGAAGGAGAGTGTGGAGGCCACCTATATTGGAAAACAATAGCCAACAAAATCTTAAGGGATGGTTACTATTGGCCTACTCTCTTTCACAATGTACACAAGATGATCATTTCCTGTCATAAATGTCAACTTTTTGAAGGCAAAAGGAAGCTACTACACTTGCCTCTGCATCCAATCACTATTGAAGCCCCTTTTCAACAGTGGAGACTTTACTTCATAGGAGAAATCCATCCACCATCTTTTGCCCAGCATAGATGGATTCTCACTGCCACAGACTACTTCACTAAATGGATAGAAGCCATCCCTTGTAGGCAGGCCAATGATTCTGTTATCATAAAATTCATAGAGACTAATATTCTCTCTATATTTGGCTGTCCTACCAAGATCATCACTGACAATGCAGCAGCATTTGGATCAAAGAAAATGGTTGAATTCTGCCATAGATATCAAATAACATTGGGACATTCCACGACCTATTACCCTCAAGGTAATGGACTTGCAGAATCCTCAAACAAGAGTTTAGTGAAAATAATCAAGAAACTGTTGGAGGACAACAAAAAGTCTTGGCACATAAAGCTATTTCATGCAATTTGGGCTGACAGATTGACTTTGAAGAAATCTATTGGTATGTCACCTTTCCAGCTTGTGTATGGTACTGATGCAATTTTTCCAAACAGCCTTGGTGTACCAGTTATGAAGCTGATTCAAGAGTTACAAACTGAAGATAATGACATGATCAGAAGAATAAATCAGACCATACATCCTCAGCAAAGCAGAGAGGAGGTTTATAACAAAGCATTGCAGAAGCAGGACAACATTAAAAAAAAAATTGACAAAAGAACAAAGGCCAACAATTTCAAGATTGGTGACAAAGTTTTAAATTGGGACTCAAGGAGGGAAGACAAGGGCAAGCACGAAAAATTTGACAACTTATGGCTTGGCCCTTACTCTATTCATTCAGCTGCTGGTAATAATGCCTATTTTTTACAAGAGTTGAATGGAGCAGAATTGTTTGGGGGTCCTGTCAATGGCAAGATGCTCAAACATTACTTCTCTTGATCCATGTCATGTTTGAAAGCCTTTTTATCTTTTTTCTCATTATAAATATCTCATCCACCATTGCATTCAAAGTTAGAAAATCAAAAATACAAAAACAATAGAGAAAGAAAAGAGGGCAGATTGTAAAAAACAATAAAGGTACAACCCCATACCAAAAAGAAAAACAAATCTGAAAGTGTGCAAGCTTAAATGCCACTCCTGAAAACACACTTCTAATTAGTCAAACAACCTAATCTTGACTAATTAGATTTAAATTTTCTGCTGATAGGATAGTGAATTCGATTTTCCAAACCGTTTAATCTTGGCTTATCAGTAGATAGATTAAGGTAGAAATTAAAGGTTCAAACATGCTCAAAATCTGAACCTAATTTTCCAAAGAGAATGACTCAAATTTATTTTCAAATTCTCAGTCAAAAAAGAGGTAAAACTGGTTCTAATTAGCTCAAAATCTGAACCAGAGGATAAGCAAAGAACAGCTCAAGTAAGAGTCAAATCAGAGCTGTAAAAGATGAAGAAAGTGCTTGAATTTTCAGATCCTAAGCCTTCCATTTTGTTTTAAATTTCTGCGAAATAAGATCTATGTGCAGCTTGTTTTTTATGCCATAGATCAGCATCAAGTTGGACTGTTCAATCTTGACTTGTACACTTTTTAATTTCTGTTGTAGAATTTAGAGAATAAAATCTATTAGACTATTTAATCCTAACAGATTGATAGAATAGGTAGAGAAGCAGCTGAACTCAACTGTTTAATCTGAGTTCAGGGAGAAATAAGGAGTAGAATTAGATTAGTTTTATGCTTTTAAAAGAATAAAATTTTGTGAAAAGAGTTTTCCAATCCAAGTGCACTCTAAAGAAGAAAAAATTTTAGATCAGTAGGATTGGGTAGGCAGAAATCTTGTTGATGAAAGATCCATTGTTTTTATGGCTGCTAATATGTTTTCAGAGCAAGATCATCCCAGCAAAGGAAGGGCAGCCCAATGGATGAGGCGCAAGTCAACCCCCGGAGAATCCAATGGATGAGGGATAGGTCATCCTCCCAGAGAATGCAAGTCTGAAATTCTTGATGCCTTCAAGAAGGCACCATCCCTAAGTGGAGCCACTGTTAGCCAGCTATAAAATTTGTTATATCAAATGTTGGCTAAAACATTTTTGGAGTCTTCAAGAAACAATTTTTATTGCTAAAAAGTGTTATCTCTTGAAGACTCTTGAAGGCCTTATGCCTTTGTCCAAATATTCACTGCTGTTCCCATTTTATACTCAGAAATTTTGTTGATTTCATAAGAAGAAACTGCTGCAAAATCACCTTTTTTCCCTTTCCTCACTTGAAAAACTAACCTTCATTTTTCTCCCCTTTTTCCTCCATAAAATTCCTCTATTTTCATGATTCCCCTTTCTCCATTTTATGAAAATCATTTTCCATAGTTTAAAACTCATTTTTAAGCTGTACCGAAACCCTCAAAATCCTTTGGAAACTAGAAAAAATCATAAAAAACATATATTTTTCATATAAAGGCTTAAGCCCCTGGGGCTAAGTCCTAAACCACTTCCCCTCCATATGGCCGCACCCTAGAACTAGGTGCTAGAGCCTTTTAGCGCTTATTTCATCGGAACAATACGCAGCGCACAAGTCTTTTTGCCTCACATGTTTTCCAATGCGATTAGCCCTCTGTTTCATAACCCTCGATCATATTATTTCTCCATGCAACCCATGGGCCCGCAATCGGGCACTAAATTATTGTGAAAATCCATCTCCGTTCCATTATTTCCCTTTGTATATCAAAAAACCCACTTACCCAAAGTTTTGGTCTAATACGCCAGAGTTATGTTTTTTTTTAATGTAAAAATGGGTAGATCGAAAAGACTGCATCAAAACTTCCGATATAATTAGCCCGTCATATTAAACTCCGCACCCTCCGCTTCACTCCATATAAACTCATGACCGGGACCTAAGGGTAAAGTCCCAAGGCGCTTATCGCATCGGAAAATTTCAATGGTTAGATTGAAAAGCCCAAGCCCGAAGCTCTGATTGCGATTGGCCATTTATTGTATACGCCCCGGGCCTATTATCATTCCATATAGACCAAGGCCCCGCAGACGGGCGCCTAACCATTTTATATATATACCCCTCCCATACCATAAAACCTTTGTTTAATTTAAATGTTGGGTTTTCCTATATTTTAAAGGGTTTCCTCTGGTTCGCTTTAAAAGAAATCCCCGTCGTTGATCGTAAGCCGATCAAACAGCCCGCGCAACATCGCATCGCAAAATTTTCATTGAGTGCATTTAACATAATGCCTCCTCCGATTAACATCCCCCAATTCTTTCCCTACCGTCGATCTGAGCTGCAGATAGACGACCCATAACCAATCGCTCCGTCGCACTCCAAAGTTCATTACCTTGCCGATTGCGACCTCTTGACGTATCTCCCACCATCGATCTGATCTGTAGATCGATGGTCTTCATCTAATCGCATCGGATTTTTCCATCAGGTGCGCCTAATTACTTAACTTTTCCCCCCCTCCGATCACCGATTCCCGATTCACTCTCCGCCGTTGATCTGATCTGTAGATCAACGGTCAGCGCTCAATCGCATTGCAAGTTTTTTGCCGAGAGAATTAACATGATTCCTCCGCCGATTGCAATCCTCCGATTGGATCTAGACCATCCATGTGTCCAGATCAGATGGTCCCAGATCTTTCCTCATGGTTTCATCGCCCTTCGCCTTCCACCAAGAGGATTTTAACGCGTATTCCCAACCGTCGATCTCTGCGCGATCGACGGTTCTGACATGTTTTCTTCCTCCACTCTTCTTTGACCTTCTCTTAGCCGATCTCCACCGTTGGATGATGCCATCCAATGGCCATGCTCTCTCCCCATGCCCTTTGAAGCAGTTTACCCACAACGCAAGATTTCTTAATATTCTATGTGTTTTGCAGGATTAATGGTTTTCCATTATATTGAAAGAAAAGCCAAGGGCTGGGAATGATGATTCCCATGTCGTTGATTCATCAAAGGGAAGCTATTCACGGGTTCAAATTCCACGTTTCATCAACGCTCCATGGACATTGATGCCATATGAGCCCTGTGCGGCCCTGCACATCAACAAGACACTGTCCATTAAATAAATCAAAGGAGTATCAGTGACGAAGACAGAACACATCAGAACAGAAGGATTGAAGATAATTTGGGGACTACGGCTAAGAATGATTATCAAAAGCCTAATCTCTAGAATTAAAACACAGTTAAAGGAACATCATAAGTGTTATCAGACAGAAAAGCCTCCACCGCCACATCTGAGGCAAATTGATTCCTCCCAGCTACCACAGTGCCACCTGTACCTTAAAAGCATTCAAACAGAGGCCGAAGTTATGGTTCAAAATCAGATATTTGCCTCAAACGCAGCCAGAGAGTTGATTCTGTCGAAGAACTTAATGCAAAAATATCTGCAGAGTTACTCCAACATGACACAGAGCCTCAAAATTCATTAAAGCTCCCACCGAGCTTAATCTTAAATGTAAATCCATTAATACAATGAGAATATCTGTACGCTTCTCCTTCGAGCCCCTCAAAGGCCGAGAAGCCATTAAGTCTGTATTAATTATCTTAGGAGATCTTTTATCAGATCTCACCTCCTCATTCTTCTATAAATACTTCTGTAGAAGATGAGAAATTGTTGGTTGCTGAATTTTGAAATATACTTGAGCTTGAAACTCCTACTTGTAAATAGTGTTCACTGGCTCTTGAAGCTCTCCTTGTGATTAGATGAGTTAGGCTGAGAAAAGTGAAGATGATTGTTGAACTGAAACATTGGACCTGAAGACTGTAACTGGTTTGACATCAATAACAAGTTGTTTCTTGGGATCCTGGTCTATATCACTAGTGAAGTGCCCCTTTCTTTGTTATTGTTTTCCCTTTTCATGCATGCCATATTGTTCACTATTATCTGATAAAGAACAGCAATTATAGAGTTAGGATTTACTGTTTACAGTACCCTTCTCTGACTGATAAGCTTTATCTCAATGTTTTCCTCTAAATTGTTTATTTAAGAATGATGCAATACAGTTTAAGCGGTTAGGAATGCTGGCGTTCCCTCGTCCTACTGTTTGCTTTAAACATTATTCTTGAATGTGATTTCCATTGTTTGCTTATTAAATTTGGACTAGAAAAGTGATGGTGAGCCCTATTTTCTAGCTTCTTGCTCCAAAGGTAGATTCTGAAAGTTTCCCTAAGTGTTTGCTGAAAGCAGACTAGGTTTAAAAGTACCTTATCTGATCTTAAGTTGCACTTTGTTTCCCTTATGTGTTTTCATACTTTCTGAAGGTAATTATGCGGATTACTGGATTGTTTGTCAATTAAGCTGCTTTAATACAAACTTTCCCAAGAAGTATATGGTTAGCCCTGACCTTGGTTGGTTTTAAACAGATACTTAAGAGGCTTTTCTTGTTTGGACTGACTATAAATCCTTGTTGAAATTATTATCAGTTTCCACCCCTCCAACACTTTGTTGTTTCCATTCCATCATTTTAAATCTCAAATAATCTTGTGATATATATGACTTTCCCCTTGGATCACTCTTGATGTTGTTGCTCAATTAAAGCCCTGTTATGACTCCATCGCCCAATGGACTAAAAACCAACGTTATATCTATCTTTTTTAGCCAAAGCTTGTTCTGATTTCCTGCAACTTCTCATATTTAAAACTCTTTGCATTTAGGACTTTCCACCTCAATAAATAATCATGCTCAACCATCCAAAAACAAAAAAAAACCCTTGGCCTTTATAACTAGCCTAATATCATTAACCAAACTTCAAAGACAAATCCATCTTTGCACTTATTGGAGAGATCCCTCTCCAAATTCAGGAGGGCTAGATCCTAGAATCCCAAAGTGGTTGAAACAATGTTTCTCCCTGCGATCGGACTTTGCCAATCTTGCTGATTACAGGGAGCTAACAAAAAGGATGTGTTCTTGTTTTCTTTAGGGTTTTGATTTTAGGCTAGTTGTTAAGTTTAGGGTTTGTTGATTGTTTTGTTTGGTTGAGATGAACTGGTAGAATAGGTGGAGTGAGAGGTCTTCAAATCATTGGGTTGTGGAGTAAATAAAAGTCAAGGGTGTCTCAATAATGAATCAGAGTGCAGTGCAAGGCCAATCTAGCAAGGTTAATGGATCCTTTAAGGTAATGAGTGAAGTGGGATGGACATCAAGTTTGTGAATAAGGTAGGGCAAAGGGCAATCAAGAATCCTTTGTCAAATACCTATAACAAGGAGGTCTTAAATATTGATAAGAAAAAGCTATAACTCATGAGTTAGGGCAAACCATTGAGCTTAGTGAACAATACTTAAACTGATAAATATCCAAGACAAACATTCCAGTGAAACATAGAAAGCATAAGAGCTTATCTAACTTTAGTAAATTCACCTTCAGAATTAGAAAACATTTAAGATCACAAATAACTCAATCTATGAGGAGGGAACTCCTAAAAATCATACATTAAGCTATAAACAACTCTGAAACAAGTTGATAAGCATGGAAAAAGGGCAAGATTGAACAAGACCTCTTTGACTTAACCTAGCAGACAATATTCCAAAGAAAGGTTTCAAGACAGAGTTTGGATAGCTTCAAATAAGCAAGGCATACCGTGAATAATACTTGTAAACTAGCATACTAATCCATACATGAAAAAAAACAAGTTTAGGTGGACCTAAGGAGTAGTCAAGAATTCCTTAAGCTGACCAAACAAAGGAAAACATCAAGGCAGTAGAAGGCAGGAGGACTAAGGTGCTTCAAAGAGCATGTCTTAACCTATTCTTTACTGATCTACTGCAATAAAGAAGAATGAAACATATGATAACAAGAAAACATAAACAAATTAAGCATACACCACCATTAACCAAGCTCAGGGATCTTGCAAACAAGCTTCACCATCATCAATCCAAGCAAGGCATCCATAGACTCCACAACACCAATTTCTTCTCCAAGCTCATAAAAACCATATATTGCTCTCAAAGCTCATCAAATGCCAACATTTACAATGAAGCCCTCATGCTCTATTTATCTTAGAAAGAGAGGGGAAAAACCCTAAATATGGTAGGAAAATGTCAAATTCACCCATAAATGTCATTTATGGCCTAGAGACCATGCAAGGACCAAGGCACATAATATCCTAATAAATAAATGCTAAAATAACTTCTTGCACCTAATTCTAGAGTGATTTGCATCAAAAAACTCAAAAATATCATTTTTCAATAAATGAGTGTGTTTTGTTGACTTTTGGTCCAAAACACCAGTAGACAGTCCATTTGCGCAGCGCCACTTCAGCAGAAAATAGGGTCTTTTGTGACTAAGTTTTGGACCCCTCCACGATGTCGGATTTGGCCCCGTGATGGCTTGTTGGAAAGCTCGATGAGTCTACTTTCCAGAAATATTGAGTTTTCCTGATCCATCTCATGTAGCCTAGTAAAAAATTCAAAAATCCCAATACTATCATTTGTGCAGCGCCAGGCCCAAAACAGTGGCAGAAAGGTGATTTTTTAGGTGTTTTTTGACCTTTTGAGGGGTCAAAACTGCTCCAAATCTTCTGAAATTTGGTGAGGATGATGTGCAGGTTGAGAGAAGTCCAAAAATGTCAATTTTTTCTATTGGGGATGCTCCATGTGTTTGCGTAGCGCTAGTGGCGATGTGCAAATGAGCCTAAAAATCTCAAAAAAACAAAAATGTGCCAAATCTTCTCAAAATTGGTGGAGAGCCTCCTTAAAGGATTTTTGGTACTTGCTGAGAAGCCTCAGCCAAAAATCCAAGGCTGTCATCCTCTTTTTCCTCTTTTAGGTTTTTGATCTCAATGAGGGCCTCCTTCATTTTGGCACAAGCAAGCTTGTTTTTCTTTTCATAGTGCTTGGTCATCTTCCTTTGGAGAGCAAGGCCCCTCTTGATCTTCTTGAAATCCTTATGCTCATTTTTGTAATATTGAATGATGCGTTGTGCCATCTCAAAATTCCTCTCCCACTCCTTGATTTGTGCATCTTTTCTTTAGAGTAGCAACCTAGTGGCCATCTCCTCATCTTCATCGTCACTGTCTAGGTCAATCAATTTTGGCTTTTGTGTAGTTTTCTTGCCTCTCTTACCTTTCTTACCTTTGCCCATCTTTTCCTTGCCTTTTTCAAGTCTTGGAGCTGATGTGGGTGACAAGATCTCTTACCTTTTGGAGGCAGCAAACACTTGTCTTAATCCTCTTTGATATGTGCATGCAAGAGGTGAAATGATGTCTTTAGGAGTGTCCTCATCTTGGCTGTGACTCTTGGTGTTGTCATCAGCTCCTTCAATTTCCCAAAGATCTCCATCAGTCATATCATGCTCTGTTTGATCACTTTCAACGCCATCATCATCAATGTCTTCTTCATTATCTTCTATATTGTCACTTTGGCCTTCACTTGGAATATCAGCCTCTGCACTTGCCTCACTTTGACCTTGTTCCTCATTAGTGTCCTCTTCTTCATCATTCTCTGCACTGTTTCTTTCATTCTCATTTTCACTAAGAGACTTATTAGTGTCATGACAGTCATGACACCTGTCATGACTGACATGACTATCTCTTTTGCTATCCTTTTCCTTACTGACTGTCCTATCAGTGACATTCTCTTTATCATTGTCTCCTTCGTCAAATTCTATTTGTGCCTCACTGATTTCCTCTTCTTGACTGTCAGCATCTTGTTCCTCATGGCCATGCTCACTGCTTTGTTTTTCATCATTATTCCCTCGATCAGTTTCCATATCCTCTACCTATTGCTCACTAGCTGATGGCTCATCCTCATATTCATCATTTGTGTCCATGTACTCTGCCTCATCATGACCCTCATTAGTTTCACCTTGGTCATTAATTTTCTCATAATTTGCATTATTATTTTCTTCATTTTGGGTTGAATCATTGGTATTATTACCATCACTTCCTTCCTCCAAGTTCTCACTACTTTTGTCTTCACTACTGTTGTGCTTATTTCCCTCTTCTTCTTCTTCATTTCCCTCTTGCTCTTCCTCATGAATTTATGTATTTTCCTCACTGATTTCTTCACCTTCACCCTGATCTTCATGTGATTCCTCATTGCCACTTCCTTCTTCACCTGATGCACCAAGAGAAGGAGAGGAAGGGAGGTTTTCTTGTGGTAAGGGCACTTATGTAGATGAGGAAGGAAAATTTGATTGATGAGGAGGCTGTAGGTTTGTAAAGGCTTCATGATTTATGAAATTATCCTAGGGTATACCATGCTGCTCTAACTTATGTAAGACCACCATCTTGATCGGGGAATGGTGGAATAAGTTATGCATTTGTTGTGTGGGATTCCTCCTCCGGACAACAAAAGACATTTTCTCCATGCTTCTATAGAGATAGTAAGGCCAATTTAGCACCTTAACCCCTATGAAATGCATGAGGAGTCTGGCATGATAGGTATAGAGCCTAGAGTACCTCCCCTCATAGGCGAAGTACTTCATGATAACCAACATAAAAGAGGCATATTTGTGCTTGAGGTGTGAAAATGAGAAAATTGTCTTGTTGCCTCCTATATACCTTGTTTTGATGAAGGGCTCAAAGAATTATTTGTATAAATTTCCCTTTTTAAACCATTTTTCACCCATAGCTAGGATACCTGTAGCCTTAGAGATGGTACCTGCTGAAATCTCAAAATTCACTCCTGCAAGGCTTGAGTGCTTGTTGTACAAGTTTAGAATGATGAGCCTTGTATGTTCAGGATGGCTCTTCACTTGTTGACTCTTTCAAAAAACTGAAAGCATCTTGTATTATGAAAGCATGACAGGATCCTAAGAGAGGAGGTGATGGCCACTGTGCTTTGAGGTTCCAACCTATTCACTTTCCCTCCCTTATGATTTGGTCTTACAGGCCTTTGATCACCTTCACTACCACTGTTGTTTTCAATCTCTGACATGGTGATGGAGACACTGGTTTGCAAATTGAGGTTTTGATGAAACAAGGTGAAAAAGAATGGAGTCAAGCTTTGGTGAAAAAGGGGTATGGAGGTTAGGGTTTTTAGGGTTTTAGTGGATTTAGAGCTTTTAAGGGGGCCCTTCTCAACTTTGTTTACAAACACCTTAACTCACCCACCCTTATATGACATTAAACTGGTTGCAAGAAGGTTTTGAACAGGGGCTCCTTTGTGTATATGACCTAGGGTTTATCCTCCTAGGGTTTTTAGTTCAAACACCATTAAAAACCAAAATTGATTTGAAAACTTGTTTCGAGATTAGGAGAATATAACACTTAACAATTTATTGGACCTTCTTCAACCTTGGAAGCACTGAAGAGGATGAAATTAGGCATTAGGAAAAGGGTTTTTGACTTTTGCACTGTTCTAGCATTTGCGCAGCGCCAACAGGGTCTACACGGTAGTTAGCACAGCGCTGACGAGATAGGAAGGGTTGCATGTCTTCTGGGCGAGTCGGGCTGTCAGTTTGCGTAGCGCCCGGGCCATTTGTGCAAAAGTGTCGAGTGAAGTGTGGGACCTATGTGTTCTGGGTGAGTCGGGCTTTCGTTTGCACAGTGCCTGGGGTTAGCGCAGCGCAGGGGTTATTTGCGTAGTGCCTCATAAATTTGAATGGGAGAAAGGCGTGTTTGCGTAGCACCACCTTCTATTTGTGTAGCGCCTCAGATTTGCGCAGCACCCGGAAAACTTGACCAAAAATGACCAGAAAACCTCTACTCTTCTTCCTTATGCGTTTTTCCTCTCTTCTAAGGGCTAAAATGAATTGTAAGTGGAACAAAAAGCACCTTTATACTCTTTGAGAGAAATAAATCAAAGTTAGAAACCCACTTTACTATGTTTTCAACCATTTTTTGTCATTTGACTGATAACTTTATCTTTTTCCTGATTTTGAAAACTTTATCAAGGCATTTTTTTTTCTTCTCTTGTGATGATAGCTAGCTGAGGGGATGTAGAGGCCTCTTTCATATTTTTTACCTTTGAAAGCTTGGGCACTTATTCAAGTTTTTTAGGCATGTTGTTGACAAACTGAAAACATTGTCTTTTATCCTTTTTTTGGCATTTTTTGATTGCTGGTGACCTGAAGAATGTCTCTTTACCTTTCTTCTGATTTTAAGGCAGTATAGGTCTATTTTTCCAAAATTTTCAAAGAAATCATATTATGCCATGGGTTTCATTTGGCCGCTTCTGATTTTGTGTTGGTGCCTACATTTCATTTTCCCTTGATCCCTTAGTGACTTTTTGAATTTTAATACCTCATTTTCTGAATTGTAACCTCATGATTCAACTTTTTTTCTATTTTTGATACTTAACCCTATGCTTGCCTTATTTTTTTTACTTTGAAGACCTTTGACTGCATTTGGGAAGTTAGCCCCTTAAACTGATATTCTTTGCCATTTCTCCTTTTAGTGCAAGTGAAACAGTGCTGCCTTTGACAAACCCTAGAGACCCTCTTGGATGTCCTTTTGAAATGCCCTCTATTGTTAAGAAGGAGGCCTTATTATCTATCTTGGACCTGTCATGTCCATCTTCCCAAACTCTTAGGTTTTAGGGCTGTTAAACAAAAATAAGCAATGTTGTCTTCTAAGTTCTCTATAGCCCTTTCAAGTTCACTTATTTCTGTTAAGTTCACCTCACCTTTTTCCTTTATTCAATCATGACTTCTGAAAATATTCAATGTATACTTGGTTGTGTTGAGGTGCCTTCTATCCTTGTGGTCCTTGTACTGGCTTCTTGCTTTGGCAACATTGTTTTTCCCATTAGTCACAAAAACCATGATTCTCTTTAAACACGGGCATGTTGTCTTTCTCTTTGCTGAATATGATCTTCTTGTGATGATTTCATCCTATTACCTTACCTCTCTTTAGGCATGATGGCCATATTTATCTTTTTGCAGAAATGTGAGCAAGGGTAGCTGTCCCTTGTAGAATTTGTGCTCTAGGCCAAGGAGAACTTTCTTGAATGGAATTTTGATCAGTTTTGGGCAAAGTTACTTGTCCCTCTTGTTCTTTGAATGTAGTCTCTTTACACAGGAAAAACAAATATTTTAGGACACCAAATCCACCTTATGACCTGTGAAACCCTAGGTGACCTAGTGGAAGGTTCCTTGGACTTGGATTTTGGACTAAAAAGTTAGATTTTGGGGTCATCAAGTGTAAAAAAGAGTTTATGATAAACTGATGTATTGAAGATCCAAAATCTAATGTACTTGATTTATCTAAAGAGCCTACAGGGATGGATTTTGAGATCATCAATGCTTTAGGCATTTGGGAGACACAAGAGGGTTGATTGGTTGGTGACCTTAGGTAGTAGTGGAAGGATTGGACAACAAAAAGACAGAGGGCTGAGGCCAAAGGTGACAATACATAATGAAAATGAATGGCATGAGCCCATGATGGGTCTTCTGGGAGTGGCAGGCTAGGCATGACCTAATAGGATCATAAGATAGTGAAAATTTTATCCTAAGGATAATGAACACAGTGAGATTTCTAGAACTCACAATGTTCATGAACTTTGTTTCTAGAAATCTAGGATAAGTATTTAGTCATCAATACAAAGAAAAAATTATTGATGACTAACAGAAAAGATGTAGTCAAACAAAGTCATCATTCAGGGAGTTTGATGAACACCACAAATGATAATTCATAACATGAGTCGACGGGTCTTCCCCAAGGTTTCCATTGAACTTAGGAATATCCAAGGGTAATTTATGGGGTATCACCAACCACCAAGGAGCATAGTTGATGGGATCATTGGTGAGCCGATTTAAATCTGGTAACTCTAAAGTTGCAACAAAGGGAAACTGTCGATTAAGGTTGGGTTGACCATAGCCAGGGTATGATGGAATTACTTGGGCAATAAGACTTTGAGCACCAGCATAAGGAATCTACTGCTGGTAACCCAGATAGGGGTTTTTTTGATAAGAAAACGCTTAAGGATTATGTTGACCAAAACCTGGGTACGATACTTGTTGAAATGAACGTTGTGGCATTTGTGCCTGTGGCTACCAAGGGGTTTGTCCACCAATATTATAACCCAAATTAGAATAACTTGGATTCGGTTGAGGGTAGGTATAACCTAGTTATGGATGTGACATCCCATAATATGGTAGTCCAGCTTCTGAATAAATGATTCTGGGTATAGGTTGTTTTAAATTAGTCGAATGAGTTGGAGTTTGAGGGCCCAATACTTGAGGGTGTTGAGTTGAAGGATCCGCCTGAAACGGTGGTTGTATAACAATTTGAGGCTGTAACAGGGGTAAAGATTTATTAACAAGTGGAATTGATGTGGGTGAAATAGGTTGAACCAGTTGATACGAATGTACAATCGTTTGAGGTTGGATAGGCAGAGTGGGTTGCCATTGAAAAAAATTCATTTCGACACTGGGTTGACCAAAAAACGACGGAGTAATGTTAAAGTGGCAACCATACGTTTCCCCCCAACATGAGGAGTATAATAAGACAGAAAATATTCTTCTCCAAATGCAGGGAGTCCAGTTGAGATGGTACTGGATGGAATAGACCCAGATGTACCAGCTTGATATTGCACTGATGATGGATATAAAGGATCAATCCGTTCAGTACTCACTATAGTTTTACTAGTTAGAATACCAGACGATGAAATTGGTGAAGTGCATGGATTTGAAGATGCACCAGAGAAAATTCCAGATAAAGATTTATAACCTGATGGGACCATAGGGCCACCATGTAAATATGACTCTAGTGAAGTTGTGAACATCAACGGGGTAGCGAGAGTAGGTGCTAACACAATCGAAACAGAAAGTCCAACCGAAGATGTTGGTTCAGGCATGGTTACTTAACCAAATGTATACCCTTTTGACTCGATGGGAATTTGAATAGGTACATGATCAACAAAAGTAGAGGATGGTGATTGAGGAAAATACTCGTACAGGTAAAGATCCTCCCCAAAATGGGTTGGAGTTAAAGGTGTTTCGTCTTGTGGGGTTTCTTCAATTGAAATTAAATGAGGTGGAAGGATTTCGTCGTCAGGCCCAAAGTATATTTCAGGAGGTTGACTACGTGATATGGGAGACTCAATGGCTACAATATATTGTGGGTTGATCGATACAGGAACCACTTCCGGTCATTTGAATTCGGGATGCAAATGTTCTGGAAAAAAAGAGACAAGATCTGGATCAACTTCCAATTGAACAACATCAGGTTCGGGAGGTATGGTCTCACTGATTGGATGGATCGTGACCACGGGTAGCTGTGAGAACTCTGTCTCGACAACAGTAGACAAACCAGGATTTATAGAAACAACTTGTGCCGACTCTGGTATATCGGAAGATGATGCTTCACCAGATTTACTGATGGTACTGGTTTCGGTAGAGCGATGTCACCTTCGCCGACTAGAAGTAACTTCTGGTGGTAAAGGTGGTTTCAATGAAAGTCTACATGAACGACGGGGAAAGGGATTTTCTTCTTCCAAAATGACTGATTTATTTTATGACCAAAAACAAATAAACAAAATAAAATGGTAACGTTAGGCAAAAGGTTTACCAAGAAACTGTGAACTACATAATACCTCTTAGCGAACCAAGAAGTACGGGCAGGCAATATCCCCAAATGTTGTGTTCGGTGTATCACAATTTACAAGGCGGCCGACTCGGTTCACTATGGATGGATAGCAACCTAAAGTTTTCCTCCCAAATATACCCGAACATACGTGGAGGCCCAAGTCTGTATTAGTGTTGTCTAATGTGAAACCTCGCAGTGAGAGCACCCCTTTATACTTTTCGTACTATAACACCGCCCGATATACCCAAAGGTACGTGGACGAGCTACGATATACTTACGTACGTGGAGTGAGGTATCATACTCAGAATGGATCGCAAACAATTAACGATAGCTATTATGGTTTACGACGTCGAAACCTGTCTCTAGCCTAGACCTTCTAAATGTTATCGTTATGGTTCCAGTGCTTTTTTAGGTAAATTGATGTAAATTTTAAGTTGATCTTGTTTATCAATTTTCCTTTCAAGGTTCACCATGATGATGTGATGGAAATTCCTAAAATAAAAACTAAAATGATAAGAAAAATTTTCACTTTTAGCTTTTTCAATGAAAATCTTAGCTACTAAAGGGAAAAAGCAATCAATTTCGAGAGAAAACAACAAAGAGCACAAACTAATATGCAAATTTCCTAATTTGTTCCTATGCAAAACACACAATTCACTACATGAAAATGCAGGTTTTTCTTTTCAGTCCCATTAATGTGAATGCAAAAAGGAAACTATATGCATCAAATTAAAAAATAAACAAATTCTTTCTTCTTTAAGAAACGATGAATTTAACAAAATTTATCTTTTAGGAAAAATGAAGAATGGAACTACAATTTTTCCTATAGGAAACGAAGAATTTAACGACAATTTCCTTTACGAAAACAAATGGATCTACTGTAGAAATAAAAATTTATAAATTATATAACTAATGTGTTATATATCATAGATTCTCCTGATCTCACAATATTTTACTTTATGCAAAATACAGAATCATTCCACCATTGATCATTTGCGGAAATTCAAAACTAGATTGCAATGCATACACATGAAGCAACAAAAATCAACACACATAACACAATTGTTTAACAGGAAAGCCTGAAGCTAAAAACCCCAACTATCTGTATAATATATGTCATAGAGATAATGTAACAATCCTCATACAAAGATGATCATATCAAGCTCTCAGTACAATACAATCGCTACACACTATCAATGAAGAAATCTGCATAATCAATGCCCCGATCTCTTGCCTCCTAATAGCATGCCTCTAATGCGCAATCCCTGTTGAAGAATAGATCTAAGTGACTTTGAATTACCCTTTCCTTGACTGTGCAATCCTCATTGGCATCTCCAATGGATGTGTGATTCATTGGATGCATCACTATAGTCACAACTAATAGTCACACTTGCCCTTTCACCTATCTCTCCACTGAGTCTCCACTGATCTGTCATGCACTGTAGTTAACTGCTGTCTCTATCCAGTTGATTAATGAGCTATTATTTAGTGAATTAATTTAACTAATTAATTCACTCCACTCCCACTAATGTATCAGTCAGTTAGAAATATACACAATTAGTTCAACTGATTTTAACTCCAAAGATGTAGTTAAATTGAAACAAACTCCATGAACTACTTCACCAACTCCATCATAACTCTGCCACTTGAGTTCTAACTAAATTCCTCCATGCATGAACACCATTAAACCCTAGGAATTGCATAATTCCTTTAGCTAGCTGATCTACCACATCTGTTAACTGAAATTAAGTGCTATAAGAGAATAAGTTGTTATTTAGGGTCTAATTATTATTAAGAGCTAATAATAATCGACACTTATATTTTTAAATCAGCGATCTATAAAAAGACTTCACCCAATATTTCTAAAAATATAAATCCATCTATTTTTCCAACTTGACCAACCATCCACAAATAGCATTCTGTAACTTCTGAAATATGGTCTCCATGTCTAAAAATAGACTTGCGCCAAAAATAGCCTGCGGGCCCACTTAGTGAAGGCAACTCTTTTCACTAAGCTCATCATCTTGTTGAATCTCAACACTCCCTCTCAACAAGATAGGGATTATCTTTCACCCCGATCCTGTCTCTATGGTATTCGAATTTTCTCCTGGTGAGCACCTTCGTCAGAATATCTGCATCCTGATCTTCCATAGGAATGTACTGAAGCAACATGATCTTCTCCTGCACACAATCTCTGATATGATGATACCGAATATCAATTGTTTAGATATATCATGAAACACGAGACTAACTGAGAGTTTAATTCAACTCTGATTATAACAATGTATCACAGTAGGATCTAAATGAGAACCGAACAAACCGACCAGGATCTTCCTCATCCATATAGCCTCACATGCAGCCAAACATGCTGCCATGTATTCTGCTTCCACTGAACTGAGTGCCACAGATATTTTTTTCCTGTTGTACCAAGAAACTGTTGTAGATCCGATACTGAGAATCCCTCCAGATGTGCTCTTTCTGTCTGTTGGGCTTCCTGCCCAATCTGCATCTGTGAAGCCATGCAACTTCACCTCATCCAATTTCCTGTACCATAATCCATACTCAGATGTGCCCCTCAGATACCTCAGGACATGCTTGCCCACCTTCCAAAAGAGCTTGGTAGGCTTCACCATCACTTGTGAAAGTTGGTTCACCGCATAGCTTATGTTCAGTCTTGTATTAACTAAGTACATGAGCAAACCAACCAACTGTCGATAAATAATGGCATCCACTACCTCTGTCGATGTAGCATCCTCTTTCCTCCAACCACCAAGAAGAGGAGTATCGATAGGCTTGCAGCCTTGCATGTGAAACTTCTCCAGTATCTCTCGGGCATACTTGACTTGAGACACAAACAGTTCACCTTCCCACTGCCAAATTTCCAATCCTAAGAAATAATGAAGGAGGCCCAATTCCTTCATCTTGAACTCCTTTTGCAAGATCTGCCTTGCTTGAGTGTATCAACAGTTCATCACCCGTTAGTATTAAATCATATACATAAAGGAAAATTATCAAAAGCTTACCCTCCACCACAATTTGGTATAGGTTTGGATCCGCCTCACTCTTGGCGAGACCAAGTCCGGTGAAATAATTGTCACTATAGTCACAACTAATAGTCACACTTGCCCTTTCACTTATCTCTCCACAGAGTCTCCATTGATCTGTCATGCACTGTAGTTAACTGCTGTCTCTGTCCAGTTGATTAATGAGTTATTATTTAGTGAAGTAATTTAACTAATTAATTCACTCCACTCCCACTAATGTATTAATCAGTTAGAAATAGACTCAATTAGTTCAACTGAGTTTAACTCCAAAGATGTAGTTAAACTGAAACAAAATTCATGAACTACTTCACCAACTCCATCATAACTCTGCCACTTTATTTCTAACTGAAGTCCTCCATGCATGAACAACAGTAAACCCTAGGAATTGAGTAATTCCTTCAGCTAGCTGATCTACCACATCTGTTAACTGAAATTAAGTGCTCCAAGAGAATAAGCTGTTATTTAGGGTCTAATTATTATTAAGAGCTAATAATAATCGAAACTTCTATTTTTAGATCAGCAATCTATAAATAGACTTCGCCTAATATGTCTAAACATAGAAATCCATCTATTTTTCCAACTTGACCAACCATCCACAAAATAGCATCCTGCAACTTCTGAAATATGGTCTCCATGTCTAAAAATAGACTTGCGCCAAAAATAGCCTGCGGGCCCACTTAGTGAAGGCGACTCTTTTCACTAATCTCATCATCTTTTTGAATCTCAACAAAAAATACTTTGAATTTGATTTATCAATGATAAAGAAAAACACTTAAAAAGACATTGAAAAAACTTACTTTTCAAAGGAGGAAGATTTAGGAAAAGCCAGTGGTCTCTGTGAGGTATCAAACAATTGAAAACATAGCAAACAAAAAGCTAAAAGTGATGGCAATGATGAATTCAAAATGAATTTGGTTGGCTTAGGGGGCAATGCAGTCTCTAAGGGAAGACAGTGCATTGCAAAGCACCCCTGAGTGGGAGACAGTGCTATGCAAAGCACTGTGTCTTGACCAACAGTGCATTGGGCGTAGCAGAGAACAAAATTCAAGCTAACAAACACATTTCTAATGCAATTATTTGTTTCAAAAGCCTAATAATTGAGAGTAGATGCTACTGGGTGGATAAGTAGATGCAAAAACACCAAGGATGAAAGTAAACTCCCTACTGGAGTCGCTGATTTGCTCTGCGGAATTATGAATTACGGATAGAACACATTCCCTAAATGTGGTGTTATGCATTTAGAACAACAGATCAAAGACTTTGCAGACAATTTTCCTAAGAGTAAATAGACACAGAAATATGGAGAAACTTACTTGGGGCAAGTGGATTGCAAAAATTCAGGAATATGAGCTAGATATCAGACCTACTAAGCTCATTAAAGGGCAGGGGTTGGCTAAAATATTATCGAGACCAATTGCCAGGCTTTGGGTACAAATTTATCCACAGAAGGGGAGAAGTACCAAAGGGTATAGAAATACAGCCCAGAATAGAAACTAAATTGCAGAAGACGCATATGAAATACCTTCTCTCTGCATGGTACAAAGATGTAGTAGAATACCTCCTTACTCTGAGATGTCCCTTAAATTTTGACAAAGCCAAGTACTGCACTCTGAGATTAAAATCACAGAAGTACGCCATGGAAAATTCACGATTGTACTAGAGGGACCCTTCAAGAATTCTGTTACTATGTCTTATTGAGCAGGAGGTGGAAGAGGTGATGGCAGAATTTCACGAGGGTGTATGCGGTGGACATTATAGCTGGCGGTCCACAGCTCACAAAATCCTAAAAGCTGGTTTCTTCTAGCCCCGAATATTTGGAGATGTTCATGCTCACGTCCGAGCATGTGAAAAATGCTAGATGTTTGTAGAAAATCAAAAGTTTGCTCCACTTTCACTGATACCAGTGAATGTTGAGGATCCGTTTAGACAATGGGGCATTGATTATATTGGGGAGATCCACCCTGCATCCAGCAACCAACAAAGATGGATCCTCACTGCCACTGACTATTTCACCAACTGGGTTGAGGCAGTACCTGCTAGAAATGCCACGGATGGGGTGGTGATCAAATTTGTGGAAGAAAATATAATAGAAAGGTTCGGGTGCCTGGTCAAGATCGTCATGGACAACGCTCAGGCCTTCAAGTCCGCCAAGTTCATTATTTTTTTTCAGCAATATAATATCACTCTGGGACACTCTATGACCTATTATCCCCAGGGAAACGGGTTGGCCGAGTTGTCAAATAAAACTTTGGTGAGGGCTCTGAAGAAGACCATAAGCGAGAATCAGAAGAACTAGGACTCCCAACTTAAATTTTCACTCTGGGCAAACCATGTTACTAGCAAAAGGTCCACAGGAAAGTCTCCCTATGAACTGGTATATGGCCAAGCAGAGGTATTCCCCATCCAACTTGCTTTACCTGTTGCCAAGTTCTTACAAGATAGTGAAGAGGAGCCGAATAATCTCATCAGGAGGATGAATTAGCTTGCTAAACTAGAGGAAACCTGAGCCCAAGTGAACATCAAGTTGTCTGACTATCAGGAGAAAATGAAATGCTTGTTTAATCAACGAGTAAAAGATAAGGAAATACAGGAAGGAGACTTGGTGCTGAGGTGGGATGTTAGACGGGCAGACAAGGGAAAACATGGAAAGTTCGATCCACTCTGGTTCGATCTATTCAAGGTGGCTGAAGTCAAGGCAACAACACTTTCATATTAGAGAATCTGGAAGGCAACCTGATTGAAATTCCCATGACTGGAAAATTCCTCAAGCCTTACTTCCAATACTGACAGCGCCCTTGATGACCCATTGTATATATCCTCCATACTATATATATATATATATATATATATATATATATATATATATATATATATATATATATATATATATATATATATATATATATATATATATATATATTCCATTTTAAATTTTGCATGCATTTTTGTGTTAAGTCTTTCTAGAAATGCTTAAAGTTTTGAAAAATGTCCCAGGTAGATTCACAAATGCACAAGTAGATGGTTTGTGAAATTCTCGACATCCTCGGGAGCGAGCGTGCCGTCCCCAAGTGGAGCCAATGTTGGTTAGTAACCTCACTGATTAAGGATAACCAGTTGTCAAGTAAACGCAAGAGAACAAGACATATTAAGAGGGCGATGGGTAGAAAAATTATGGAAATGGATTCTAAAACAGGAGCGGTGATGTCCATTACACATTAAGACAACATTTCTCATGGTTCCGCGGCGGAACCATGCACCAAGAGCTCGCGGCCAACACCTTTTCGTCGGCATCAAACAAGCATTACGACGGCCGAAATCTACCCCCCAGAGGAGGTGATGTCATCCCTCCTCCGAGCCAACCACAAGGGTTTCGTGAGGCAAAGAAAAGTGAGAGGAGGCTCCTACGCACTCTGCAGAAACTCAAGAGGGCCCGCCACGATTGACAGTTGGCACAGGTAAATGCAAGGTAAAGTAAGTCTAGGAGGTGGTACGAAGGCCGGTACCTACCTTGTTCGGCACGTGGCCCCCACCTACCCGGCTGCTGCCAACCAATCATCCGTTGCCACGTATCTCATTGTCGACATCCTTACGACGTCAGCCCTACAAGTGTCACCCTGCCTCGATACTAAGTAAAACCCAGTTCGATATAGCATGTTTTACCCTTGACTATACAAAGTTACTGGTTATTAACCAGTTTTTCATGCAGACAGGTTAAAACTCGAGTACAGGTCGCTTTCACTCCCGCGTCGTTTTCCCCTTTGGCTACCTCACCACTTTCAGGTATTTCGTCATTTTTCCATTTCATTATTTCCCTTATGTTTTTTATTTCTAATTTTCATGGAGAAATTGAAACGGTCTGTGCCTAAAACCCCTCAAACCCATGAGGTCTAGACTGCTCCTGGACCCGAGCCCTACACTAATGCTCACTCACAAGACTGTGACCCAATCTACCCCTTTAATGTAGCCCGCACCAAAGTCGAGCTCTTCGACTACCAGTGAAGAGGCGAGGACATATTTAGGGTCATCGAGTTGGGTTTATATTATCAAATCACCCCAACGACACACCCTTTTCCATAATTCATTAGCTAGCTCGGGGAGGCCTATGACGAGCACAGAGGCATTTTCCTTTCCACCCAGGGCAACGCGATCCTTCATATTACCCCCCCAACTCATAAGGTAAGCCCTTTGTTACCCTCCTGAGCAGGATTGTGTAGAGTTCTATGAGGTTTCCCTCTCTTGTCATTTTTCAAAGCAAGCCTGGGAGAAAAAAAGCGTTTTCCTCAGTCTTCTCTCCGACTCGCGCTTGTCATCTTTCCCGTTCACAAATTATATTCCCCTGTCAACTTTCTGAAGTAATGTACAACCCATCCTAGCGGTCATCTCGAGGATGTTAGGGTCTGAGGAGGTCGAGCAGGTGACTAAAGCGGGCTTAGCTTTCCTATGGCTCATGATGCATGCAGAAATCATTTTGGACATCCCCTCTCTTTTAGCTTCGGCTATCAGGGCTCAGTTTCAAGAAATTTACTCCTCCGGCTCTTTTAAATATTGTTCCCTTGTATTTTACCTATTCTTATTCGAGCATGCAGATAAGTTTGAAAGTCTAGGTCTGAACAGATTCTCGAGGAGAAATTTCCAACCCAAATCCGTTTTCGAGTGGACTACGACAATTCACCAGCAGCTAGAGGGGAAAGGCTATGTAATGTCTGTTAATGGGTTCATGTCTATAGCCTATTCCATTATACATGACAACCCTCCACCTAGAATCTTTCCTGAGAAGAAGGAATGGCTCCAGTTCAACGAGGCGGACTGCACAGGTGATTGGTACTTGTTTGATGACCATACCGAGATCAAAGTCTACGATGCAGAGGTGCCTCCCTACTACCTACCGGTGTTCCCATCTATGCGATTTTTTGCCCTCGAATTCATCCGATAGGTCTTGAATGCCAACCAGGTCCACTTCGTGCATGCGAAGAAGGGATACATCTTCAAACTCCCAGATTCAATTGGCCCTTTCACCATTAGTTCAAGACATGCCCTCTTCACCGTGGAAAAAATGTTGCGAGAGATGAACCTCCCTCAGGGAGACGTTTGGCACTATGACCCTAAGGGATTCCTCACCAGTAGGAAGAAGAAAATAAAATCAATAGCTTATACGCATGAACCTAGTCCCTTCATTAAATGGAAAGCTAACCTTGATACGTGGCCTTTGGATGCACAGATGGAGCCTGAGTCCTCAGCTACCGAAGGAAAAGGAGATAATGTGTTGAGACAGAAGGGAAGGAACAGGGGGACACCTCGGGAAGCTAGGAGGTTATGGATGTTGATGAAGAAGCTCACCCTAATAAAAAGCAAAGAACTCAAGGCCCAATTGACATAGAGGTCGAGCTATCTGATGATGAGGGCCCTGTGCTCAAGGGTCCTGACAAGGATAAGTGAGGTTTTCTAATTTCCTTCGATGTTGCCTTGTCTTCAGCCCCCTCAGAACTTTGATAGGAAATCACACTAGACAGGAAGGAGGCAAGGGATGAGATCAATACTAGAAACAAGTTCGCAAGGGAAAGACTGAGGGTCGAACTTACGGAGTTCATGGACAAACACCATTCTAGGCTTTCCTTAGTGCTATATATGGATAAGGAGCAGCTCATATTGGCCATTCAGCATTCAGCGTTGTATCCCTCAGCTTCTGGATCCCAATATAGGGCTCTGGAAATAATTTTTAACCTGGGCAACGTTCCCCTGATAGGCAAGCTAGATTTGCACCAATGTATCGGGGATATGCTACAGACCAAGGTGGTGAAGCATACTGTTGCCTTACAGAAGCTCTAAAAGAAAGTAAAGCAAAAAAAAGAGAACCAATGAAGAGAAAGGATTAGCGCTAAGGCCGTCACTATCGAGCTGGAGAACACCAAGAGAATGATAAGAGGAAAGGGGGTTGATAACAATGCAACACTGCAGGATCTTCTGGCCAAGTTAGAATTGGAAATCCAAGAGTTAAGAAGAAAGCTGAATATGCCTCATGCTGAACATGTGCAGACAAAGGAAATCGTCTAGGTAGAAAAGGAAAAGACCGTTCTCGCTGACTTCCTTGCTCAATGGCAGGAAGAGAACACCCAAAAAGATAAATAAATTCCCGGGCTTAGGGAGAGGCTGTCAGAATGGAAACTCAAATGGGATGGAAATACATGTGTGGTTCCTATTTCAGGTGATCTCGAGACTGTCCCTGAGCAACTCACCAAGGCTCTATCTAATTTAAGGGTATCAGAAGAAGAAACCCACTCAATTTTCCGGCTCTTAGAGGAGTCACAAGCTACACAAGAAGCAAACCAGAAGATGATTGCATCCCTACAAAAAGAGGTTGAGAACCTCCGCAAGGTAGCTTGAGAGCATGAAAATTCTATCAAAGACTTAAAAGGGAAGATCAAAGGTAACATGTCAATCGTGGAAGCAAGGTAACTTGTCTGGGGGGAAATCATAACCGAGGTTAAGCAGCATTGGGACCTTCTTGTACTGGTAAATGACGAGAAGATCGCAATTCACAAGTTTAAGGCCCAATTGGAGGTTGGACGAAGGGAAGGAGAAGAAAAGGCGACAATAGCAAAGAAGTATATCAGGTACCTCAATGAGCTCTCTCCTGAAGAATTGCGCACACAAGGAGTGATTGACTGTTTCAGGACGGTTATGGAGGTTGGTAGGATGATCGAAAGAGAAAACGCACGCGCAAACATTAGGGGAATTTTGAGGTCTAAAATGGGCCTCCTAAGGAAAATGTACAATCAAAATTCACTTTATGAAAACCAATCACATTTGAGAGGATGAAATCATCCCTAATGGTTGAGGTGGCATTGTTTGAGTTAAAGGTACTTACTTGTCACATTCTCATTGGTGGATAAAAACTCATGGTTAACCATGGTAGTGCTCTAAGTACTTTTAAAGTCAAAGTAAAGTACTCATAATAAATTTCATTTCACATTTTTTGAATATAAATATATTATTGTCATTTCATATTTATTTGAAAGAAACAATGCATATTCCTATACATTTATTATATTATATTATATAATATTATATTATATTATATTATATTATATTTATATATTATATTATATTATATTATTTTTATATAGTATATTAATTACATGTTATTATACAATTTAAATAATATAAATTTTAATTAATAACATATAATATAATGAATAATTTATAAATTTATATTTATATTTTATTTAAGTTATTTAAGTACAAAGGACAAGTGCATTAGTTGTTCAATGATAATGACTTTTTCTTGAAAATCTCATTCTTATTTATAGTCACATCAATACAATTTTTTTATTAATTTTATTTTGGTACAAATTTTGAATTGAATTTAACTATGGTTACATGGATTGTGGTGCAAAAAGTGAATTGAAAATTCATAAATATTATTTTATTGGTTTAGCTATTATTTTATTATTTCCTTAGGAGGCCCATTTTAGATCTCAAAATTCCCCTAATGCACGTTGGGATGTTAAGCACTGGTATCAAAGGGAGTGGAGAAGATTGATCAGGAATGGCGCAAGCTGGCCTCCCACTGTGCTGGGATTCAGAGTCATGCACACTATCCACCTTAACGACCTATGATCAAAAAATGACAGAAATCATGTGTAAGGCGAACATATTGCTAGAGAAAACATCTTGGCTATAGGCATAGACCATAATAGCTACACTGCCCAAGGATTTTTTCCTTCTCTGTTTGGTGAAGAAATTCTTTGTCGTCCGCATGGATTATACGGAGCTAACTCAAATGCAGTCTATGTTCGAGACCTACAACATAGCACCATCAATTGGGGAAATTTTGTGGCAAAAGTGTTGCGAGTACGCGAATCATCCAGTTTCTTCTACTTCACAGCAGCTGCCACCTCCTCTGCCTCGTCCACATGGATCCTCTTCATCTTTAGTCCGTTCACGTCGTCTAGAAGGCTCGGGCACCCCTCGATGTACTAAATGATGGATATCACGACTTGGCCCACGCGGCATGTTTTTAACTTTTGTTTTTCTCATTTTCTGTGTAAATCTTGATTTCACCCTATACACTCTCTATATTTCATATTTTCTATTATGTTCTTATTTTAGTCTGTGTCGAACCATACCGCTTGAGATGAGATGTTATGCCTCATCATTTTTTATTAGGATTGGAAACTGCAATATCAACAGGGAATATTTTGTCTCAAGAAATATCTGGTCTTGCTGTCCAAGTAAACCACTATAAAAGACCAAACCGCAGACTAAGTAAAGGTTCTAAATTTTTCGGCAGTGGAAGTGTGTAGTCTGCGTAACATATTTTGTAGTTTTGAGGTTTTCTCTTAATGTATATTTGAAGAGCCATTTTGAAGAATAATATAACATATGTTTGTTGCAAGAATGAATTTCCACTGAAATGGATGAACAATATGTATGCCTTTGATATGTTTGTTCAGTTTACTGTTCATTTCACTCATATTTTAATTCTTGTTATCGTTGATTTCGGAATGCGGGTGGTCTATAAGTTATGTATGAATTCATCTTTCAATGGTACTCATATCATGATTTACAGTAATACTTTAATCAAGCTTGGGGCATGATTTCCATTCCAAGTTCTCTCTCTATATCGTTTTCCTCTGAAGTCTTTTGAAGGGTGGATTCTTATACCTTTTTAAAGCTCGCCTCATTCTGACTTACCATACTCCCTCTTCATGATCTTCATCCTGATTAACTTTAATAATTGTTCATTAGTTTCACATTCGGCCCTGTTTGTAACAACTCTTATTTCATGACTGCTTCAGACCCATTTTGAGTAGGCAAAAAACCTGAATAATCTCCCGTCCTAAGATGTCCTAGGCACTGGTCTTTGGCAACTCAAGGTTGTTTCTAGGAGTGACAACATAGAACATGCCAGCTGAGTGATGACTATTTTTAGAGCACTTCTGATGATACTTTTTAGAGTATGTGAGCACATTTTAGAGTAGGTGAACGTTGTGATGAATGATTCTTTTTAGAATATATGAGCAGTGAGCTTTTAGAGTAGGGGAGATTTTTTATGTAGCTTTTAGAGTAGGTGAGCATTGAGATGATTTGAGTAGCATCCACACTGAAGGGCGTGCTATCAAAATCACTCAAGCATTGCACTTAGTGATAGCTAGATTTTTGCCCAGAGAGTTTGAAACCAATAGTTTTTTACCAAAAGTGTCATTTTTAAAATAATAATAAAAGATAATGCTATTAATTTTTCACAACTCTTCAATCAAAATAATGACTTTGTATTAAAATAAATATATAAACATTATATAAAATTTTCATAAATATAATTGGAAGAATATAATTTTTATTATAAAAATATAAATAGAAAAAATTCAATAAAAAATATTTAACTTAAATAAATTTTTCATCACAAGATTTTAGATTAAAAAATTATAACCTTATAAAAAGAAATGAAAAAGATGGTTTACATGTCCAAGAAAATGAAAGTGAAATAATCCTTTCGATACTCAAAAGATATATACTCTAGATACATGAAAAAGATGGTTTAGATATAAAAAAAATGAGTGAAATACTATTTTGGATACTGAAATAATACTAAGGATACTCAAAATATATATAGTAATTCTCCACTACAAGATCTGATACTTCTGCACATACGAGTTGAATTTTGATATTTTATTTCAAATAAGAATGTACAAATTGAATTTTGATATTCTATTTCAAAACAGAATATAAATTTCAACTTAGATAACAAGAAATATAAATTCCATCCACTCTCTACATTAAAATTAAATTCAACTATTAAGAGATATACATATATATCTTATCAAGGTAATTAATAATTTATACTAAATAACCACATAATTGATAATTTACTAAAATAATGTGATTGTGTATCACAAACGGCTAATATATCAAGTGATGAAAACTTATGATTGTCCACGCATGAGGTGAAGGTGTGTATCACAAACAGCTAATACATCACGTGATGAAAACTTATGTTGCTAATGCATGAGGTGAAGGTGATGAAAAAAATGAAAAGTCATGAAAAGTGAATGGTAGAATGAAGCAGGAACAACCTGCGCGTGGGAATGGTTTCAGGATTCAAAGCTATTCGATTTGGAGGCTCTAGCTGTCTATTTTTTCTCCCACCAAGTCCATTAACTCCACCAGCCAGCAGATGGGCTGTCAGATACGGAGAGATTGACTTCCAAGGGACAGATGTGTAGTCGGTGGCAGAATCGGAAATTTTCCTTATCGATAGACAATGCGGACAATTCCTCCTCTTGGGTAGACGATTCCCATAAGTTATCTACAAATGTGGAAACCATGGAGGCACATGATTGGCCCAAGAGGAATTAAAATTTAAGAAAAAAATTTGGAAGAAACAAAATGACAAATAGATAATTAAATGGAGAGTTAATTGGTACGATTGTCTTAATTCTAAATAGTAGATAAAATATTGGGCGTTTGAAAAACTCAAACACTGCTATATGGGAAAAACAATGACAGAGGAAAAAATGATATATGTAAAAAACTTCAACCCATCACAATCCCATAAAAAAAAGACTTTGAGTGTAACAATCAAGAGAAATCAAAAGAAAGTCTAAAATTTTAATAGCACAACTAAGAATCAGATCTCACCATCTTAAATGCTAAACAAATTAATAAATAACCTCAAAAAAAAAAATTTATGTCAAATTGATCGAAACACTGTTCATTGTAGCCAATAAATCAACTTGAATTTTGTCAGCAAAATGATCCATTACTTTTAATAAATTTAAAGAATTATATTCACGCCACTAGCTCCACACCCACCGATTTCCTAAGGATTTGAGATTATTATAATTCTAATAAATTCCCCCATGATAAGTTCATCATTATTTTTATAACATTCATTTATCTATAAGAAAATTTTATTTAGCAAAATGGTCCATGGTCCATTTTACAATAAGATGTGTAATATTTTTTTCGTAAGTTAAAGTTGACCCCTGTCAAAACAACATAAGCACAAATGTCAAATGGAGATGAAAAATGTAGACAATGCCTAGCGTGACCATTTTCAATTCCGTGTCACCCACCAATTTCCTATGGATTTGAGATTATTCTAAATCTAATAAGTTCCTTCATCATAAGTTCCTCATCATTATTCATAACATTCGTTTATATATAAGAAAATTTTATTTATCAAAATGATCCATTTTACAATAAAATGTGTAATTCTTTTTTTTTTTCTTAAATTAAAGTTGACCCATGTCAAAATAGCAAACGAACAAATTCCAAATGGAGATGAAAAGGGTAGACAAATAGATATGAAAAAGGTAGACAATGCATAGCCTGACCATTTTCAATAGGAGAACACCTTCGATGTAAATATTCTAGAAATATGGATTTAAGTAAACAATATAAGAAAACAAAATTTTCATGGTAAATGTTAGTGTAATGAGTTTTCTCTCCTTTCATGAGAGACGAGGGAGAGGACTCCCTACATATGCACCCAAACCTTAGGATTATGTAATCTTTAGAGGGTATCATTCTAGATTTCTAATTTTTTACCATACATGTATGAATATGTTCCATATTTCCTTAAGTGTGATGTGTTCAATGTGTTTGAAATGATGTCATGTAATTTCAAGTTGTTCAAAATATCTTATTTTAAGTTCTAAAGTAATGATTGATAATTGAATATATTAGTGGTTGATCAATAATTTTATCAACAAATGAATTAGATTTAAATTGAAATTTAAAATTTAAAATATCTTCTTATTTCAAAATGTAAAATATATATTTTATTTTTATAAAACTATTTTTAATATCTATAGGGAATAATAAAACACAAAAATAAAAATAATATATATATATATATAAACAATTTATCATAATTTATTATTATTATTATTATTTGTTAATAAACCATTTGGTGATAATCACATTAGAAAAAAGCCGTGGACTCATTTCGAACCATTTAGTGTGGTTCATCCTCACGACCAGAAGGAGAATCGATCACAACATCATAATAAATAAGTAGAGTAATGTAATATTCCCAATTTTCCATCAAATAATTGGAATATTAGAGTTCTTACTTTTCTTAATTAATTAAGTAAATAAGAGGGTGGAGGGACCCATAAACCCCATAGATGAATAAAATCCACTTTGATGTGTGTATGTGGGTTAATTAGAAGTAGATCGGCATTATGGAGTAGTGGAGCGACTTCTTAATGAAGGAAGAGTGGAGATCATGGATCATTAATGAGAAGATCATGGAGATCATGGAGGAAGTCAAATGAGATCATGGTGAAATAAAAGTAAGATCATAAAGCACTAATGATGAAATAGAGGAGGAAGTGGTGCATCAAATGCACACATGATGGAGAGAGTGGAAATTAAATGCAGAGATGATGGAGATCATGGAGAGACAATGCAGTCTTCATGGAGGCTAGTGGCCACATGTACAACGCAGTTAGGAGGTGGGCCAGGGCTATGGAGCTCACAAAGCATAAAAGGAATATGAAGGCAAAAATAGAAGGAAGGCTTTAGATTTTGATTTTAGATCTAGATTTGTCATGTGACATTTCTATGCATGCTTTAGTTGTTTAGCTAAGTCTGCAGTGCTATTTAGCACATGGGTGTTTCCGAGTGGAAATCCCACCCTTACCCATGGGGGACTTTGAGTGCATACTCTGGGAAGGTTTCTTTGAGCTGCTATACATCATTAGGCATTGGTGCCACATTCAGCCCCTCTCTACAACACATTCAGTCTCAAGAATTACGCATTCCTACATAAGGGTTTGAGAGGAGGAGGTTGTTTCTAGCATTTCAGCCCGGAAACCGGTGGAGGATTTATCCTTTCACCTTGGGCTTCAAGATCAGTCTTCCAGGAGCATCATATTGTCATCTGGCATTTAGGCCATCAATTTATACCTCCATGCAGCAACATTTCCCCTAGGAATTGCGTAGTCCAGTCTTGTAGATCTGAAGGAGGAAGAGAGTTTCCAGTATTTGAGCTGGAAATCCTATGAGAGACTATTCCTTCACTTTGGGCATATTATTTCCATCATTCTTGAGATACATTGCAGCATCTAGCATCAGGCTTCAGTTACTGCCTCCTTGACAACATAGTTTTATTCCAACTGTTGTGTTTTTAGTAGCTGCATTCAGTGGAGGAGGAAGGAGGAGCCAGATCTTGAGCTTCTAGCTTGAGGATTTGGTAAAGGGATCAACCTTCAAAAATAGATCTGATTGTATCATATTGCAGCCATATTTTTATCAGTTCATGCTTCAGATCTACATACCTAGCAGTTGTATAGTGCAAGCCCAAGAGGGTGATTTTCCAAGATTGTCAGATCTGGAAATCCTTTTCGGCTTATCCTGGTTATTCATCATAGAGCCCAGATCTGAAATCTCGACATCATCTGAGCTCTGGAACTGCCAGATATACACTTCTAGTTTTAGCCAGTAGTTTCAGTCCCTACATTTGCAGTAGGAATATCACAGTATGACCTCCAATAGTCCAATAGTTATGCAGTCCCTCTTGTGGGAAGACTTCAGGGCCATTCTAGCCTACTTGTTTGGCGTGAGTGCCTCATATTTTGAGCATTGTTCTACTTGTTTATCCACCTCCATATTAATAAAATGGCTCAGCTATTCTGTATATTTTTATGGTGTATTTAGTTTATTTGTTCATTGCTGCAGTTTCCAACTATTGTGTTTCTATATTCCTATATTTTCCCATTTTGGGATATTAAAGTGGTATCAGAGCATGATATTTGGCTCAACTTGTGGGCAATACATCTTATGACATAAGAAGAAGAAGCATAAAGAAGAGATCTATAATGGCAGAGGGATTAAGTTTTTCCACACTTCTCTTCAGATCCATGTAATATCTCTCAAAGGAGGTCAAAAAAATGAAGAGAGAAAGGAAAAAGGATACTCCAAGGAGATTTCAGAATGAGGAAGGTCCAAGTGCTTCCTATCAATAGCATAAACAACCGACAAAGCAAAGAGTTCCACAACATTCCACAACATTCTACGAGATCCACTTTCTTTGAGAAGGAGGGTGAATGGTATGAATATGGAGGAGACTTGGGGTATGAGACTCTAAGTAAACATCTGTCCGAGTAAAAATCACAACCTAGAGCACTCAAGGAGATTCTAACTCTCCAACAATTTTTTCAACTCAAAGAAGAAAGGAGATATCGCAGCAGCAACAAAAGAAAGAGACATAGATTCTTCGTGCCTACATTTGATGGATCATCCACAAGCATAGTAAGGGCTTGGAGGAAATAGATAGATGCATTCTTTCAACTATATCTAGTAGCATAAAGAGAGGTTGTTGAGATTGCAGCGCTGCACCTTGAGGGTGAAGCAAAGGGTTGGTGGTTCAGTCATTTGAAACATGCAGGAGTGACTGCTTATGCAGATTTCATTCAAATATTGAAGAAGAATTTTGGTAGAAGGAAACTAGAGACTCTTTCAATGGAGACACTTCCCATCATTGAGGAGATAGTACATGAGGAGCCAAAGGAAGATGCCATCATTATCACTTTGGAAGAGGAGCCCCTACCACCACCACCAGTCACAGAAGTACTTGTATCAGGAGGAGGAGTACTTGCATCTTTGCAAGATGGTCTTGAGATCTTGACATTGGGAGTCCCATGCATGATTCAGGAGATGCATGAGGACGAGGAGGTAGATACTAGTGCTAGTACATTAGAAGAGGAGCAACCATCACCATTACCAGTGGTTGGAGAGGCCATTGCGTCGGTTGGAGGAAATCTTGTAGTTGTGAAAGATGTTCGCGAGATTCAACTGATCCAAGGTTTGCAAACATTTCCATCCCATCTTATGTCAGTACCTCAACTAGAGATTTTTGGGAACATGCCATCAGGGATCAGAGCACCTTTTTGATTTGGAGTTGTAAACTATCATTGTGCAGAGGACCTTGGTGAGCCCTTGTATTGCACCAAGAGTGCTTGATGCAGGTGGATATTGGTGGTCACCCGCCTATTCCACTTGGGGCCCCACCATTGTCTCTTTCAGTTTTTCAGTTTCGGCAAAACTTACTATTTTTAGTATTTTTTCAGGTCCTAAACTTCTGGAGCCATTTTGAGGCCCTAAACGACATTTTTTGGGAAAACCGGGAGCAACATGTGTTCATGGATTGATGTTTCTCACTCAAAATTTGTAGTCCTCAAATAGATGAGATGTCATTATGCCTCATCATTTTTATTAGGATTGGAAACTAAAATATCAGCAGGGAATATTTTGTCTCAAGAAATATCTAGTCTTGTTGTCCATGTAAACCGCTATAAAAACCAAACTGCAGACTAAGTAAAGGTTCTGAATTTTCTGGCAGTGGAAGTGTGTAGTCTGTGTAACATATTTTGTATTTTTGAGGTTTTCTCTTAATGTATATCTGAAGAGACATTTTGAAGAATAATATAACATCTGTTTGTTGCGAGAATGGATTCTTGCTGAAATGGATGAATAATATGTATGCCTTTGATATGTTTGTTCAGTTTAATGTTCATTTCACTCATATTTTCCTTCTTGTTATCACTGTTTTCAGAATGCAGGTGGTATATAAGTTATGTATGAATTTATCTTTCAATGGTACTCATATCATGATTTACATTGATACCTTAATCAAGCTCGGAGCATGATTTCCGTTCCAAGTTCTCTCTCTATATCATTTTCCTCTGAAATCTTTTGAAGGTTGGATTATTATGCCCTTTTTAAGCCCACCTCATTTTGACTTACCATACTCATTCCTCATGATCTTCATCATGATTAACTTTAATAATTGTTCATTAGTTTCACATTTGGCCCTGTTTGTAACAACTATTATTTAATGACTGCTTCGGGCCCATTATGAGTAGGAATTTCTCCTTACAATCAAATCTCCCATCTACTACTCTGCTCTCTTTTAGATCCATGACCACCTTTCAAATATTTCCATCCATTTATTATCAGGAGGTTCCCTTTATAAGAATGAAAGAAAACCTAAATAATCTCCTGTCCTAAGATGTCCTAGGCACTGGTATTTGGCAACTCAAGGCTGTCTCTAGGAGTGAAAACATATTTTTGGCACCATTGTCAGGGAACGAAGTTGAAAATCCTTTCTGTGGAATACGACATTGTCTCCACCCTTCAATCAGGTGAGCATGAAGGTTTGAGAGTTGCACATCCCTCACCTTGGTGACTCTGCTGTTATTTAAATCTAAATACACCACAATCCTGGCTTACTCCAAGCCACATCTTAGGTCAGACGCCTCTCAATTGAGAACCCCATCAGTATCTGACCCTGAAAAAATTATATTCAGGAGAATTTGGAAAGAAAAGAAACCAATTCATACTCACATACCCACATTCTCGTTAGAAGATTCCCTGTCCTCATATCGGAAGGCTCAAGTCCACGACCCTGGTTCCACATCCCAAGTACTTGAATACCCCGCAGATAACTCTGTTCTAAAACATACTGAGATAAAAGACAAATTTGAATCAGTGAATACCTTTGTGCTTTCTTTTCACCCTAATCCAAAATCTAAGGAATTCAAACAAGTCACCATACTCCAGAGCTCTCCTCAGGTTAACTTGCAAATCTCCACCCAGAATATACCTATTGTCATCCATCAGAACCCTCAAAATCCATCGCCTCCCATGGCTGTGCCAGGTTTCCTACTTAACAAATATGCCCCATTGGCCCTGCCTCAATTTTTAAATGATATGACTTAGGATTACCTAAAGCTCTTGCCTCGGTTCACAGGGGAAGACAGTGCCTCTGCCCAGAAGCATATTGAGGACTTTTGTGCTTTCCCTGAAAATGTCAATGTGGAACACTTGGACGTAGTACAGAAGATTTTTGTCCAGTCCTTGGATGGAGAAGCCCGAAAGTGGCTTAAGTCTTTGGATGACCATTCGGTCACTACTTTGGAGGAAATGGAGAATGATTTTAATAAAAAAATGGGGAGAAAGGAGGGATCACAGTTACATCCTCACAGAGTTCAATGCCTTGAAGAAAAATCACAATGAAGATGTAACCGAGTTCATAAAAATATTTAACAAACTATACAACAATCTGCCCTTTGAAATCAAACCCCCTCAAGCAGCGGCCAAAGTAGTTTTTTCTGGAGCATTTGAGTCTGAGTTTGGATTCACTTTGAGAGAAAGAAAGTCTGCATCCCTGGATTAGATCTAGACAGATGCTCTAGAGGTATAAGCTAACTTTGCCTCTAGTGGAAAATCCAAAGGAATAATAGATCATGATTCCAAGAGAAGAGGTAAGGAGGAAGCCTCTTCCTCTAATCAAGAAAGAGAAGCATCAGAAAGCAGGATCGAAGAGATGAACAAGATGATAAAGAACCTTTCTAACAAGGTGGTGAAGTTGGAGTTAGAAACTAAAAATTCCGCTGCTCGACACAACTAGATGGCCCTTAACCGAGGTTTCAATCCACAGTACCGGAAACCTCCATTGCAAATATTACAGCGAGATAGAAAGGAGCAACAGGATCATATCTAGCCTCCTTTATATTTGGAAGGAAAAATGGAAGGACAAGCTGAGGGAGTTCTTGACTGTCAGGAGGATCAGTTTCTTGCTTATTCAGAAAATGAAGATGGAGAACTTACCTTGCAAGAGGAGCAAGAGAGGAAAGAAGTGTCCCCAGAAGACCCATATTTTGATGACTATTGCAGATAATTTGTAGACTTCATGCAAGCCCAGCTACATAAGAATTATGAGCTTAGATCCTCTAGAAAGAGGACTCGTGTGAAAGAATATGAGGGAGAATCCACACCAAAAGAGCCTACTCCATCAGACTCTATCATCAAAGGGAAAAAGCCTATAGAAGAGCCCTCGCACCAAAAAGCCACTGCCTCTTCCTCCACGAGGTCAGTCCCTGATCCCCTTGTAAATCCTAAGGTTACCACTATGGTCACAAACCCACCCGTCTCTCCTAAGGAACAACAAAAGGAGGTCATTAGAGAAAATAATCCTGCCATCTTCAACATCCAAAAAGAGTTAGAAAAGGTTAAGATTCATGTTCCCCTAGTTGAAATTTTAAAACAACCTTCTTATAAAGCCCAGGTATCCCAATTAATGCTCCCCCATGGAGTGGTTCCTTTCCTTGACATCCTCAATCTCTAAGAAGAGAGGCCCATGGTAGTATTTGGCCCTCACGTAGAAGAGTTGGACTCAGCAACCCCCCCATTCTTTGTATCTCTAGTCATTCATGATCTGTTGCTACATAACTGCATGCTAGATTACAGAGCTTCACATAACCTACTGCCATTGTATTTTATGGAGAAATTAGGGTTGCAAATCACCTGTCCATATAAATACTTGTATTCATTCGACTCCAAGAGGGTTAAGTGCCTGGGAATGATAAAAGATTTAGTGGTAAATTTGGCCCAGATCCCAACCAAGAGTGTGGTGATGGATATCGTGGTAGCCGATATTCCAACTCGTTTCGGGATGTTGTTGTCTAGATCATGGGGTTCAAAGATTGGCGGGTTGATTAAAATCGACCTCACTTATGCTACTATCCCAGTATTCGGAGGAGAGGAAAGAAGGTTATATCGGGAGTCTAGATTCATAAAAATGGTTACTAAAGCTGACGTCTCAGTGAACTCCCTGGTATATGGAAAAGAGGGTGAATTCACTTGCCTTATGTTTGAAGAGGGTGAATATTTCCTGCAGGAGGTAATAGTCAGCCCTCTAAAGCATAACCAAACCATGAGCAAAGAGGAGAATGAGATATGGACTTTACATTTTTATGGGGCCAATTCGAGAGAAGGGAATGGAGCCGGTGTGCTCTTAATCTCACCCAAAGGACAATTGGTCCATTTCTCATTCAAGCTGGAGTATGAAGCCACCAACAACGTGGCCGAATATGAAGCACTACTCCTGGGATTGCAGACAACAAAAAATATGAATATCCAGAGCCTAACAGTCTTTGGGGACTCCGAGCTAGTGGTAAGACAAGTCAAAATCAGTGTCAGGCTAAGCATCCATGACTTAGAGCTTATAGGAATGAGATATGGGACCTGGTGGAGAATTTCTTCTTGGCTTTCAGTATACAGTTCATACTGAGAGATAAAAACCAGATGGTCGATTCGCTTGCTATTACAGCTAGCAATTTCCGCCCTCCACAGAATCCTCTGATCTAATATGAGGTCAAGGTACGATATCGCCCTTCCATTCCAGATAATGTGAAACACTGTTAGGTCTTCGAAGACGAAGAACAAGTTAAGCGATTCATAGAGATTGTTGGTGAGTTCTCTAATCTGGTGATAGACGTAGTGGATGAAGAGCCCGATGTACAGCCACAGACCAAGAGGGAGGAGACGCTAGCCTGGCATCGCGTGCTACAACTAAAAGGGAACATCATTCCTAGAGGCCTCGTGCCCTTGGAAAGGCTATTCGATAAAAATGATATCCCAATTAGTCCTGGCAAGATGGCATAGGATGATCAAGTGAATGATAGAAACATCAGAACGGAGGGAGACCTGAAGGTAGTGAAGTTGTCCAGGGGAGTTCCTGAGGAATATCGAGAAAAATATAATTAGTTATTCCACTCTTATAAAGATGTTTTCGCCTAGTCATATCAAGATCTGAAGACTTTTGGCGTGGAGGTCATACAGCACAAGATCCCTCTCAAAGGAGACGCCAAGCCCCATAAGCAGAAACCAAGGTAAATCAATCCATTGCTGCTTCTGGAAATTGAGAAGGAGATGAAAAATTTGTTGCGAGCTAAAATTATAGTCCCTCTGAGATACTCGGAGTGGGTGGTCAACTTGGTTCCGGTCAAGAAGAAGAACAGAGAAATAAGATTGTGTGTGGATTTTTGAAATCTAAATAGGGCTTCTCTCAAGGATAATTACCCCCTTCCAAATATGGACCACATTTTACAGAAGGTAGTGGGATTCTCCCAGATGTCCATGATGGATGGCTTTTCGGGATACAATCAAGTGGCGGTCCTCCCCGAGGATCAGAAGAAAACAATGTTCACCACGCCATGGGGGACTTTCAAGTATGCTTGGATGCCCTTCAGTTTGATTAATGCAGGCACCACCTTTCAATGAGTGATGGATATTGATTTTGTGGGGGAACATGATAAGTTTGTGGTAATTTACCTGGATGATATCACATTGTTCTCAAAAAGTGATGCTCATCACATCGAACATCTTCACCGGAATTTTGAAAAGTGTTGTAGGTATGGTTTGTCATTGAACCCTCAAAAGTTCATGTTCGCTTTGGAGGAAGGGAAGTTATTGGGACACATAGTAACTAAGGAGGGAGTAAAAATTGACCCGAAAAGGGTAGAAGTGATCAATGGAATTTCACTCCCGCAGAATAAGAAATAAATTTAGGTATTTATGGGGAGAATAAACTTCCTGAGAAGGTTTATCCCAAATTATGCTAAGATAGTTTGACATATCACAGAAATGCTCAAGAAAAATAATGAAGTAAAATGGACCCCTCAATTGAGGACTGCTTTCAACAGATTTAAACAAGCTTTTGCTGAGGCTCTGGTATTGGCAGACCCTGACTACAGTAAGCCTTTCATGATATTCTCTTTTGCCTCGCCCCATATGATAGCTGCAGCGCTACTACAAAAGAATGAAGATGGGCATGAACAACTGATTGCCTTCTTTAGCCAGGTTTTGCGGGATGCAGAATTAAAATACAAAATTCTGGAAAAACAGGCCTACGCCTTGGTCAAATGCTTAAAGTATTTTTGGATATATATGCTATAGTCAGCCATAACTGCCTTCTTCCCCACAGTGTCAGTAAAGGATATTCTGATACAGGGAGACAGTGAAGGAAAGAGGGGCAAGTGGATTGCCAAAATTCAGGAATATGAGCTAGATAGCAGACCTACTAAGCTCATTAAAGGACAGGGGTTGGCTAAAATATTATCAAGACCAATTTCCAGGCTTTGGGTATAAATTTATCCATGGAAGGGGAGAAGTACCAGAGGGTATAGAAATATAGCCCGAAATAGAAACTACATTGTAGAAGACACATATGAAATACCTCCTCTCTGCATGGTACAAAGATGTAGTAGAATACCTCTTTACTCTGAGATGTCCCTTAAATTTTGACAAATCCAAGTACTGCTCTCTGAGATTAAAATCATAGAAGTACGTCATGGCAAATTCACGATTGTACTGGAGGGACCCTTCAAGAATTCTGTTACTATGTCTTATCGAGCAGGAGGTGGAAGAGGTGATGGCAGAATTTCACGAGGGTGTATGCGACGGACATTATAGCTGGTGGTCCACAGCTCACAAAATCCTAAAAGTTGGTTTCTTCTAGCCCTGACTATTTGGAGATGTTCATGCTCACGTCCGAGCATGTGAAAAATGCCAGATGTTTGTAGAAAAGCAAAAGTTTGCTCCACTTCCATTGATACCAGTGCATGTTGAGGAGCTATTTAGACAACGGGGCATTGATTATATTGGGGAGATCCACCCTGCATCCAGCAACCAACACAGATGGATCCTCACTGCCACTGACTATTTCACCAAATGGGTTGAGGCAGTACCTGCTAGAAATGCCACGGATGGGGTGGTGATCAAATTTGTGGAAGAAAATATAATAGCAAGGTTCAGGTGCCCAGTCAAGATCGTCACGGAAAACGCTTAGACCTTCAAGTCTACCAAGTTCATTATTTTTTGTCAGTAATATAATATCACTCTGGGAAACTCTATGACCTATTATCCCCAGGGGAATGGGTTGGTCGAGTTGTCAAATAAAACTTTGGTGAGGGCTTTGAAGAAGACCGTAAGAGAGAATCAGAAGAACTGTGACTCCCAACTTAAATTTGCACTCTTGGCAAACCATGTTACTAGAAAAAGGTCCACAGGAAAGTCTCCCTACGAACTGGTATATGGCCAAGCAGAGGTATTCCCCATCCAACTTTCTTTACCCGTTGCCAAGTTCTTACAAGACAGTGAAGAGGAGTCGAATAATCTCATCAGGAGGATGAATCAGCTTGTTGAACTAGAGGAAACCCGAGCCCAGGTGAACATCAGGTTGTCCGACTATCAGGAGAAAATGAAATGCTTGTTTAATCAATGAGTAAAAGATAAGGAAATACAGGCAAGAGACTTGATGCTGAGGTGGGATGTTAGACGGGCAGACAAGGGAAAACCTGGAAAGTTCGATCTGTTCAAGGTGGCTGAAGTTAAAGGCAACAACACTTTCATATTAGAGAATCTAGAAGGCAACCTGATTGAAACACCCATGACTGGACAATTCCTTAAGCCTTACTTCCAATACTGACAGTGGCCTTGACGACCCATTGTATATATCCTCCATACTGTATATATATATATATATATTCCATTTTAAATTCCGCATGAATTTTTGTGTTAAGTCTTTCTAGAAATGCTTGAAGTTTTGAAAAATTTCCCAGGTAGATTCACAAATGCACAAGTAGATGGTCTGTGAAATTCTCGACACCCTCGGGAGCGAGCGTGTCGTCCCCAAGTGGAGCCAATGTTGGTTAGTAACCTCACTGATTAAGGATAAGCAGTTGTCGAGTAAACGCAAGAGAACAAGACATATTAAGAGGGCGATGGGTAGCAAAATTATGGAAATGGCTTCTAAAACAAGAGCAGTGATGTCCATTACACATTAAGACAACATCGCTCATGGTTTCGCGACGAAACCATGTGCCAAGAGCTCGCGGCCAATGCCTTTTCATCGACATCAAACAAGCATTACGACGGCCGAAGTTGACCCCCCAGAGGAGGTGACATCATCCCTCCTTTGAACCAACCACAAGGGTTTCGTGAGGCAAAGAAAAGGGAGAGGAGGCTCCTACGCACTCCGCTAAAATTCAAGAGGGCCTGCCACGATTGACAGTTGGTGCAGGTAAATGCAAGGTAAATTAAGTCTAGGAGGTGGTACGAAGGCCGACACCTACCTTGTTTGGCACATGGCTCCCACCTACCCGGCTGCTGCCAACCAATCATCTGTCGCCACGTATCTCATTGTCGACGTCCTTACGACGTTAGCCCTACAAGTGTCACCCTGCCTCGATACTAAGTAAAACCCAGTTCGATATAGCATGTTTTACCCTTGACTATACAAAGTTACTGGTTATTAACCAGTTTTTCACGCAAACAGGTTAAAACTCGAGTACAGGTCACTTTCACTCCCGCGTCGTTTTCCCCTTTGGCTACCTCACCACTTTCAGGTATTTCATCATTTTTCCATTTCGTTATTTCTTATGTTTTTTTATTTCGAATTGTCATGGAGAAATCGAAACGGTCTGCGCCTGAAACCCCTCAAACCCATGAGGTCTAGACTGCTCCTGGACCCGAGCCCTACACTGACGCTCACTCACAAGACTGTGACCCAATCTACCCCTTTAATGTAGCCCACACCAGAGTCGAGCTCTTCGACTACTAGTGAAGATGCGAGGAAATATTTAGGGTCGTCAAGTTGGGTTTGTATTATCAAATCGCCCCAACGACACACCCTTTTCCAGAATTCATTAGCTAGCTTGGGGAGGCCTATGACGAGTGTAGAGGCATTTTCCTTTCCACCCAGGGCAACATGATCCTTCATATTACCCCCCCAACTCATAAGGTAAGCCCTTTGTTACCCTCCCGAGCAAGATTGTGTAGAGTTCTATGAGGTTTCCTTCTCTTGTCATTTTTCAAAGCAAGCCTGGGAGAAGAAAAGCGGTTTCCTCAGTCTTCTCTCCGAATCGCGCTTGTCATCTTTCCTGTTCACAAATTATTTTCCCCTGTCAACTTTCCGAAGCAATGTACAACCCATCCTAGCGGTCATCTTGGGGATGTTAGGGTTTGAGGAGGTCGAGCAGGTGACTAAAGCGAGCTTATCTTTCTTATGGCTCATGATGCATGCAGAAATCCTTTTGGACATCCCCTCCTTTTTAGCTTCGAATATCAGGGCTCAATTTCAAGAAATTTACTCCTCCGACTCTTTTAAATATTGTTCCCTTGTATTTTACCTATTCTTATTTGGGCACGTGGATAAGTTTGAAAGTCTAGGTCTGAAAAAATTCTCGAGGAAAAATGCCCAACCTAGATCCATTTTCGAGTGGACTACGAAAGTTCACCAACAGCTAGAGGGGAAAGGGTATGCAATGTTTGTTAATGGGTTCATGTCTATAGCCTATGCCATTATATATGACAGCCCTCCGCCTAGAATCTTTCTTGAGTAGAAGGACTGGCTCCAGTTCAATGAGGCAGACTACACAGGTGATTGGTACTTGTTTGATGACCATACCGAGATCAGAGTCTATGGTGCAGAGGTGCCTCCCTACTACCTACCGGTGTTCCCATCTATGCGATTTTTTTCCCTCGAACTCATCCGACAGGTCTTGAAGGCCAACCAAGTCCACTTCGTGCATGCGAAGAAAGGATACATCTTCAAACTCCCAGATTCAATTGGCCCTTTCACCATTAGTTCAATACATGCCCTCTTCACCGTGGAAAAAATGCTGTGAGAGATGAACCTCCCTCAGGGAGACGTCTAGCACTATGACCCTAAGGGATTCCTCACCAGTAGGAAGAAGAAAATAAAATCAAAAACTTATACACATGAACCTAGGCCCTTCATTAAATGGAAAGCTAACCTTGATGCGTGGCCTTTGGATGCACAGATGGAGGCCGAGTCCTCAGCTACCGAAGGAAAAGGAGATAATGTGTTGAGATAAAAGGGCAGGAACAGGGGGACACCTCGGGAAGCTAGGAGGTTATGGATGTTGATGAAGAAGCTCACCCTAATAAAAAGCAAAGAACTCAAGGGCCAAATGACATAGAGGTCGAGCTATCTGATGATGAGGGCCCTGTGCTCAAGGGTCCTGACAAGGATAAGTGAGGTTTTCTAATTTCCTTCGACGCTGCCTCGTCTTCCACCCCCTTAGAACTTTGGTAGGTAGTCACACTGGACAGGAAGGAGGCAAGGGATGAGATCAATACCAGAAACAAGTTCGCAAGGGAAAGACTGAGGGTCGAACTTGTGGATTTCATGGAAAAACACAATTCTAGGCTTTCCTCAGTGCTATATATGGATAGGGAGCAGCTCATATTGGCCATGCAGCATTCAAAATTGTATCCCTCAGCTTCTGGATCCAAATATAGGGCTTTGGAAATAATTTTTAACCTGGGAAACGTTCCCCTGATAGGCAAGATGGATTTGCACCAATGTATCGAGGATATGCTACGGACCAAGGTGGTGAAGCATACTGTTGCCTTACAGAAGCTCTAAAGAAGGTAAAGCAAAAACAAGAGAGCCAATGAAGAGAAAGGATTAGCGCTAAGGCCGTCGCTATCGAGCTTGAGAACACTAAGAGAATGATAAGAGGAAAGGGGGTTGATAACAATGCAACAATGCAGGGTCTTCTGGCCAAGTTAGAATTGGAAATCCAAGAGTTGAGAAGAAAGTTGAATATGCCGCGTGCTGAACATGTGCAGACAGAGGAAATCGTCTAGGTAGAAAAGGAAAAGACGTTCTCACTGACTTCCTTGCTCAACAGCAGGAAGAGAACACCCAGAAAGATAAATAAATTGCCGGGCTTAGGGATAGGCTGTCAGAATGGAAACTCAAATGGGACGGGCATAAATGTGTGGTTCCTATATCAGGTGATCTTGAGACTATCCTTGAGTAGTTCACCAAGGCTCTATCTGATTTAAGGGTATCAGAAGAAGAAACCCACTCAATTCGTCGGCTCTTAGATGAGTCATAAGCTGCACAAGAAGTAAACCAGAAGATGATTGCATCCCTACAAAAGGAGGTTGAGAACCTCCGCAAGGAAGCTTGGGAGCATGAAAATTCTATCAAAGACTTAAAAGGGAAGATCAAAGGTAACATGTCAATCGTGGAAGCAAAGCAACTTGTCTGGGGGGAAATCATAGCCGAGGTTAAGCAGCATTGGGACCTTCTTGTACTGGTAAATGACAAGAAGATCACAATTCACGAGTTTAAGGCCCAATTGGAGGTTGGACAAAGGGAAGGAGAATAAAAGGCGACAATAGCAAAGAAGTATATTAGGTACCTCAATGAGCTCTCTCCTGAAGAATTGCGCACACAAGGAGTGCTTGACTGTTTCAAGACGGTCATGGAGGTTGGTAGGATGATCGAAAGAGAAAACGCACGCGCAAACATTAGGGGAATTTTGAGGTCTAAAATGGGCCTCCTAAGGAAAATGTACAATCAAAATTCACTTTATGAGAACCAATCACATTTGAGGGGATGAAATCATCCCTAATGGTTGAGGTGGCATTGTTTGAGTTAAAGGTACTTACTTGTCACATTCTCATTGGTGGATAAAAACTCACGGTTAACCATGGTAGTGCTCTAAGTACTTTTAAAGTCAAAGTAAAGTACTCATAATAAATGTCATTTCACAGTTTTTGAATATAAATATATTATTGTCATTTCATATTTATTTGAAAGAAACAATGCATATCCCTATACATTTATTATATTATATTTATATATTATATTATTTTTATATGGTATATTAATTAAATGTTATTATACAATTTAAATAATATAAATTTTAATTAATAACATATAATATAATTAATAATTTATAAATTTATATTTCTATTTTATTTAAGTTATTTAAGTACAAAGGACAAGTGCATTAGTTGTTCAATGATAATGACTTTTTCTTGAAAATCTCATTCTTATTTATAGTCACATCAATACAGTTTTTTTATTAATTTTATTTTGGTACAAATTTTGAATTGAATTTAACTATGGTTACATGGATTGTGGTGCAAAAAGTGAATTGAAAATTCATAAATATTATTTTATTGGTTTAGCTATTATTTTATTATTTCTTTAGGAGGCCCATTTTAGACCTCAAAATTCCCCTAATGCACGTTGGGATGTTTAGCACTGGTATCAAAGGGAGTGGAGAAGATTGATCAGGAATGGCGCAAGCTGGCCTCCCACTGTGCTGGGATTCATAGTCATGCACACTATCCACCTTAATGACCTATGATCAGAAAATGACAGAAATCATGTGTAAGGCGAACATATTGCTAGAGAAAACATCCTGGCTATAGGCAGAGACCATAATAGCTACATTGCGCAAGGAATTTTTCCTTCTCTGTTAGGTGAATAAATTCTTTGTCGTCCGCGTGGATTATACAAAGCTAACTTAGATGCAGTCTATGTTCGAGATCTACAACATAGCACCATCAACTGGGGAAATTTTGTGGAAATAGTGTTGCGAGTACGTGAATCCTCCAGTTTCTTCTACTTCACAGTAGCTGCCACCTCCTCCGCCTCGTCCACATGGATCCTCTTCATCTTCAGTCCGTTCACGTCGTCCAGAAGGCTCGGGCACCCCTTGACGTACTAAATGATGGATATCACGACTTGGCCCACGCGGCTTGTTTTTAACTTTTGTTTTTCTCATTTTCTGTGTAATGTAAAAATGGGTGAAATCTTGATTTCACCCTATGCACTCTCTATATTTCATATTTTCTATTATGTTCTTGTTTTAGTCTGTGTCGAACCATACTACTTGAGATGAGATGTCGTTATGCCTCGTCATTTTTTATTAGGACTGGAAACTGCAATATCAGCAGGGAATATTTTGTCTCAAGAAATATTTGGTCTTGCTGTCCATGTAAACCGCTATAAAAGACCAAACCGTAGACTAACTAAAGGTTATGAATTTTCTGGCAGTGGAAGTGTGTAGTCTGCGTAACATATTTTGTAGTTTTGAGGTTTTCTCTTAATGTATATTTGAAGAGCCATTTTGAAGAATAATATAACGTCTATTTGTTGCGAGAATGAATTTCTACTGAAATGGATGAATAGTATGTATGCCTTTGATATGTTTGTTCAGTTTAATGTTCATTTCACTCATATTTTCATTCTTGTTATCGTTGATTTTCGGAATGTGGGTGGTCTATAAGTTATGTATGAATTTATCTTTCAATGGTACTCATATCATGATTTACAGTAATACTTTAATCAAGCTCGGGGCATGATTTCCGTTCCAAGTTCTCTCTCTATATCATTTTCCTCTGAAGTCTTTTGAAGGGTGGATTCTTATACCTTTTTAAAGCCCGCCTCATTCTGACTTACCATACTCATTCTTCATGATCTTCATCCTGATTAACTTTAATAACTGTTCATTAGTTTCACATTCGGCCCTGTTTGTAACAACTCTTATTTCATGGCTGCTTCAGACCCATTTTGAGCAGGCCTTTCTCCTTACAATCAAAGCTCCCAGCTACCACTCAGCTCTCTTTGAGATCCAGGACCACCTTTCAAATATTTCCATCCATTTATTATCAAGAGGTTCCCTTTATAAGCATGAAAGAAAACTTGAATAATCTCCCGTCCTAAGATGTCCTAGGCATTGGTCTTAGGCAACTCAAGGTTGTCTCTAGGAGTGACAACATAGAGCATGCCAGCTGAGTGATGACTATTTTTAGAGCACTTCTGATGATACTTTTTAGAGTGTGTGAGCACATTTTAGAGTAGGTGAACGTTGTGATGAATGATTCTTTTTAGAATATATGAGCAGTGAGCTTTTAGAGTAGGGGAGATTTTTTATGTAGCTTTTAGAGTAGGTGAGCATTGAGATGATTTGAGTAGCATCCACACTCAAGGGCGTGCTATCAAAATCACTCAAGCATTGCACTTAGTGATAGCTAGATTTTTGCCCAGAGAGTTTGAAACCAATAGTTTTTTACCAAAATTGTCATTTTTAAAATAATAATAAAAGATAATGCTATTAATTTTTCAAAACTCTTCAATCAAAATAATGATTTTCTAATAAAATAAATATATAAACATTTTATAAAATTTTCATAAATATAATTGGAAGAAAATAATTTTTATTATAAAAATATAAATAGAAAAAATTCAATAATTTTTTTTAAACTTAAATAAATTTTTCATCACAAGATTTTAGATTAAAAAATTATAACCTTATAAAAAGAAATGAAAAAGATGGTTTACATGTCCAAGAAAATGAAAGTGAAATAATCCTTTCGATACTCAAAAGATATATACTCTAGATACATGAAAAAGATGGTTTAGATATAAAAAAAGTGAGTGAAATACTATTTTGGATACTGAAATAATACTAAGGATACTCAAAATATATATAGTAATTCTCCACTACAAGATCTGATATTTCTGCACATACAAGTTGAGTTTTGATATTTTATTTCAAATAAGAATGTACAAATTGAATTTTGATATTCTATTTCAAAACAGAATATAAATTTCAACTTAGATAACAAGAAATATAAATTCCATCCACTCTCTACATTAACATTAAATTCAACTATTAAGAGATATACATATATATCTTATCAAGGTAATTAATAATTTATACTAAATAACCACATAGATAATTTACTAAAATAACGTGATTGTGTATCACAAACCGCTAATATATCAAGTGATGAAAACTTATGATTGTCAACGCATGAGGTGAAGGGGTGTATCACAAACAGCTAATACATCACGTGATGAAAACTTGTGGTTTCAGGATTCAAAGCTATTCGATTTGGAGTCTCTAGCTGTCTATTTTTTCATCCATCAAGTCCATTAACTCGACCAGCCAGCGGATGGGCTGTCAGATACGGAGGGATTGACTTCCAAGAGGCAGATGAGTAGTCGGTGGCAGAATCGGAAATTTTCCCTATCGATAGACAATGTGGGCAATTCCTCCTCTTGGGTAGACGACGCCATAAGTTATCTACGAATGTGGAAACCATGGAGGCACATGATTGGCCTAAAAATTTTTGGAAGAAACAAAATGACAAATAGATAATTAAATGGAGAGTTAATTGGTAAGATTGTCTTAATTCTAAATAGTAGATAAAATATTGGGCGTTTGAAAAACTCAAAGACTGCTATATGGGAAAAACAATGACAGAGAAAAAAATGATATATGTAAAAAACTTCAACCCATCACAATCCCATAAAAAAAAGACTTTGAGTGTAACAATCAAGAGAAATTAAAAGAAAGTCTAAAATTTTAATAGCACAACTAAGAATCAGATCTCACCATCTTAAATGCTAAACAAATTAACAAATAACCTCAAAAAAAAAAAATTATGTCAAATTGATCGAAACACTGTTCATTGCAGCCAATAAATCAACTTAAATTTCGTTATCCCTTCATCCAATTCAAAATTTACAAGTAACAAAAGCTTATTCAGCGTTCTTTTTCACACTTCTCTGAAAAATACTAATTTATATCTTTTACAAAAACATAAACTAGTAATTTGAAAATAATCTATAAATACACCATATAAACACAATGTGGAAACAAGCCTTGAATTTCTTATCAAAATTCACAATAAAAAATACTGTTCTACCTAGAAACTTGAGAGTGTGATGTGGAATTTGGGTTCCTTAGACTATTGATTCTAGTGGACGTCATTAAAACATACGACATCTACCTACTCCGAGTCTCATGACTCCTGTTTCATTTAATGTGCATTTTCCATAAATTATTTTTAGCCTCGTGGATTTTTAAAATAATTTTTCTTTTTTCTTTCAACGGCCTTACTACACTGATGACTCCTCGTTTAATGTCGATTATGACTTTCTGAATTGATCTCCATGGTCAATTCCGGGCAGCTAATGAAAGTCGGTTATTCTAATGGGTACGCAGCAAAGTTTATTATTAAAACGTATGGTTCTGCTTTTTCGTATTTAAAAGTTAAAACACCTTTATATCTGAAAATGACTTACGCGTGACCTGCTATAAATCGGCAATCTTTTGCTATTACCGGCAGTCACAAAAGCGTCGGCATTAGTGGCGGTTATCTTACGTTTATGTTGTTTTAAATTATCTAACAAAACTTTTGATTGTCTTCGTCAGACGGTGCTGTACTGGTATTGGTATTATCGCTGGAGAACTCCAGTGGCAGAAGAAATTGCCATTTTATGATTTGTGAATATTCACAGCTACTCTGTTTGTGTGTATCTGTCTTTGAGAAAATTATATAATGGCTGAAGCTATGGTCGTCTCTGGATTTGTTGGTGTGGGCATAGAAAAAGTAATCAACCAGATTCTGCACCGGATAGGGATTGCTATTCGCTACAAAAAAGAATTGGCTTCTCTTCAGCATCTGCTAACAGATATCCAGCCTATCATCAAGCAGATCCAACGGTACCGCCCAGTGTTGAACAGGAAGAATGGAATTTCCTCTTCTCAGTGCTATAACAAGGTTTCACCCATCAATATATGGCTTAAAAAGTTGGATTTGCTTCTCCGGCAAGCATCAGAAATGGTGCAACAATGCACAACTTCACCAAGGTACAATGTTATTTTCCGATATCAATCAAGTAGAAAGATCACTCATATTATTTCAGACATTAAAGAACATCTAGAATTGTCTCCTTTGGCTGCGTGGGCCCAAATTCCTGAGCTCCTGGAGGAACTCAAGCAGGAAATTGGGCAGAGTATGAAGGAAAGCATCGAAGCCATGCCTTCTTCAAGCATTTCTTCTGTAAACACCTCCCAATGTCTAGCTTCAACGGGATTCTTCATCCAGGAACCCCTTATAGTCGGACAGGAGAGAGCTTTTGCAACATTCGAGAAACTAGTGATCGATTCAGAGTTCTCGTGCATTGGCATAGTAGGCAAGGGTGGATCCGGAAAGACTCTGCTCCTCAAGAGAATCTTCAACAATGAAAAGGTGCGAAATGTCTTCAGGGAAGGCTTATTGCTTTGGCTTACTGTTTCGCAGTTTCCGTCATTCAAGAATCTTGGGAAAGAACTCTGTCAGCAGATAGCAATCCAAACAAACGAACATCACCTGGAATATAATATGAACCCAGAAGGCGTAAAAATATGGATGAATCAGAGTATGCAGTCTAAGAGATTTGCCTTATTTTTAGATGATGTTTGGGGGGAGGGTGCAAAATTGCTGGAAGAATTAGGTGTACCCTTGCTAACCGACCACTCGACCTCCAAAGTTATTGTGAGTTCCAGGAATCACAGAGCACTGTTAGAGATGGGGGTTAATGCAGAAAGGTCCACAATAAAAATGGAGGATTTGCTCGAAGATGAGAGTTGGCCGTTGTTCGCTCATCATGCTTTTCCGTATAATAACAGAAATCTGCCAGTAAGCATTGAGGAGAAAAAGGCGAGGGTTGTGTGTGCCAAGTGTGGAGGGCTTCCCCTTGCGATCAAAGCAGTTGCCCGGTCAATGGCAGGCATTACTGATCCAAAAGAGTGGGAGTTCGCAGTCCGGAGGCTTCCAAACGCCGACGGCCAAGACCTTCGAGAAGCTCTGTATGATCCCCTGAGGTGGAGCTATGACGCCCTAGGCAGGTACGACGTTAATCTGCAATTGTGCTTTTTATACTTATCTGTATTTCTAGAAGACCAGATCATCTGGATCGAACATCCGATTAGGCTGTTTATAGGCGAAGGGCTACTTGCAAGAAAGAATGTGCAAGATGAGCGTAGCCACGACCCATTTGAGGTGGGGAGAATTTACATCAACCTTTTGGCGGATCGTTGCTTGATCGAACCAACATTGAGAGACGTGGATGGGTCCGTGGTGTATTTCAGGGTGCACGATGTCCTGCGTGATTTAGCAATACAAATTGCTGAGCGGGAAGAAAACTTCTACTGCCTCGCAGGTAAGGGTTTGACAGCCTTAACTGAAGATGAATGTTCAGGGCGCACTAGGTTTTTGTTGAACTACAACAAATTGAGATCGCTTCCAGTGTCGTTCCGAGCTCCAGAAATCTCCTCATTGATCTTGGCTGGAAATCCAAATCTCGGAGAAATTCCAAGAAAACTGATTGGAAGTATGGCCTCCCTAAAAATTTTAGATTTGAATGGGACGTCTGTCCGGTCATTGCCGGAGAGTGTAGGGTGTTTGAAACAGTTGGTATGCCTTGCGTTGGTAGGGGTGCCCATTACTACGCTTCCTGCCTCGCTTACAGATCTTGTAAGCCTGGAAGTCCTCCTACTTGGTGGGTCTAAAATCACACAATTGCCTTCGGACATTCATAGGCTAAGATCCCTAAGGCTTTTAGGGCTTCAGCGTTGTGAGGAATTACAATCTCTGCCTTGGACTATATCACTGCTTACCTCTTTGCAATATTTACTGCTGGATGGTTGCAGTTGTTTGTGGACAAAAAGAATCCAGAGAAGTAGTCCTAAAATAATGGCTTCTATCAATGATTTGCGAACTCTGACACAGCTGAAGACGTTATATTTGGATAACAATGGGGAATTCATTAGCGAGGGAACAATGGGGAGTATGGATCAAATAGAGACACTCCAATTGAGATTCACAGCGCTGGTCAATTTACCAGATGACTTCTACAGTATGTACAAGATCAAAAGGCTTTTGCTAAAATGTCCTTGTGTGGTCAAGATGGAGAGTAGGTTTTATAAATTTCAGAATTTAAGCTCACTTAAATTGGAGGGATGTAATAAGTTGGAAGAACTTCCAGATTTACATAACCTTCATAATTTAAAAAAATTAGAAATAATAAATTGTTTTAAATTAAAAAAATTTCCAGAAAAGTTTGGTAAAAAAGGGGCATTTTCATTATTAGAAATATTTTCAGTAGTTTTGTTAAAAAATTTAGAAGAATTACCCATGATAGAAGAAGGTGCAATGCCTTCACTTCAAATATTCACTATCATGTTATGTGAAGCATTGAGGATGTTGCCAGAAAATTATTTGAATATCAAAAAACTTAAAAAAATAAGACTCTGGGGTTGTTCAATGGTGATAAAGAATTTAAAGAAATTAAAAAATATAAACAAAACAATAAAAATATTAACAAAGTCTACAACAGAGGTTATAAATACTTTAGACAGATGGATTACAATAGAAAATCTAAGAGAACATTATTTTTATGGTGAATTTTGGTGTAATGAGTTTTCTCTCTTTTTACAAGAGATCGGGGAAAGGACTGGCTATGTGTCCACTGGAACTTTAGGATTATGTAATTTTTATATGGAGTCACTTTAGACTTCCAAATTTTTCTGCTATATGTAATAACATGTACATTATTTCCAGATTATTTTTATGGTGAATTTTGGTGTAATGAGGTCTCTCTCTTTTTACAAGAGATTAGGGATAACATGTACATTATTTCCAGATTATTTTTATGGTGAATTTTGGTGTAATGAGTTTTCTCTCTTTTTACAAGAGATTGGGGAGAGGACCGGCTACATGTCTATTGGAACTTTAAGATTGTGTAATTTTTATATGGAGTCACTTTAGACTTCCAATTTTTTTTGAGATGTGTAATAACGTATACATTATTTCCAGATTTATTTTTAACCTATAAAGTGTTGGGTTTGTTTACATGCTTTCATGACATTTCAAATTGTCTAAAATGTGTTGAATTTGTTTACATGACAGAAATTTCAAATTGTCTAAAATATCTTATTTTTAATTTGAAAGTTATAATTAATAAGTAATATATTAATATTTAATAAATAAAAAATAAATCTCATTTAAATAAGATTTAAAATTGAAAAAAATCATTTTAAAATAACATGTAATTTTTTTTTTATTAAATAATTTTAAAAATATATAAATATTATTTTAATATTAATATTTTTCACAAAATGACATGCACATATAGATAGTTTCATAAACAATTTAACACCACTATTTTTTTTCATGGAAGTCTGCTCATACACCCTCACAATTATTAAACACTATTCAATCTAGTAATCCTCTCCTATATCTAAAAATACAATTTATGTTCCATCATCTTAAATGTAATTCATTAAAATAAAGTTTAGAAATTTGTAATTATGTTAGGAGGTGTTGAAAAGTCAACAAGAAATGTATGTCTAATTTAATTTTCCCTTAATTAAATTGGACAATAAATTGTAATCTTATCTCATAATCACTTGCAATAGTTAACTTGAGTGTGATAGACTCAGTTAGCTCATGAAATTCGAGTTGAGGGTGGTTGGTAACACGTGTAGAGTGATTCTATTTGTTTTAGAGTCCAAGTTGCAGTTAGTGTATTACTTGAATGCATGAGAAATCAGTTAATTCAATTAAGTGAGTTAAAGTAAGTCTAACTAGTTGTAACTGATTGTTGTACTAGTGAGAGGTCAAGTGAATTAAATCAAATTTAATTCACATGTAGCGATTTTTCAAGTGACTGATGATTTACTATTAATAGCTGCATGCATGTCACTTTCGATGAAGACCCAGTTGAGACTGAGGTTAAAGAGATGTTATCTATCAGTTGTATTATTAGTAAATTGCCAGTGCGCAATTAGACAACCATAGGATTGCCCATGATGTATTGCTCAGTTTTGGAAGGTTTAATTTCCTAATTAATAGGGATTTATTTCTCTAGGAATTGCGCAAGCAAGGCACGCTAAGAAGAGGTAGGAAATTGGTTAAGTGTTGGTCGATTTTGTCCGGATCAATGTGAGACAGTTGATAGAGTGCAACAGACTCTTGTGAGAAGAGTGCATTGTATTGTTTCATGATTCTTTGGTTGATTATACAATAAGGATAGAGAGGGTTTGAGCAGCAAGCTTTCCCTAGGAAAAATATCTATGATGTGCGATTGATTTGCTTCTTTCTCTTACTTGGTGTGATTGTGCGATTGTGTTTAATTTCCACAAATTAATGGTAGAAAGATTCAATATCTTACTCTAGAATATTACATGATCGGATTGAATCCATTGGTATAAATATTGTTTGTGGTATCAGAGCGCCAGAAATCACTATAGTGAAGAAGAAATTGAGTTTGTGTTTAACAACATTCGAATTTGTAAAAATATTCTTTGGTGCGACAGGCAGATCAAGATGACTTTCAATGGATTAAGATTGGAATATGCACTTGACGGTAGTTCTAATTATATTGCATGGAAAGAAAGAATGGAGGCAGTTCTGGAGGACAACGAGTTGAAAGAATTTATTGATACTGATATTCCAAGGCTCGCATCAGTAGACACCACTCTTCTTGATGCGTGGCAAAAGAAGGTTTCAAAGGCGAGGAGGATCTCATTAGAGGGAGTTCGAGATCACATTGTCTTGAGTCTCCATGGCGAGGCAAATCCATATGCAATGTGGAAGTCCTTGACAGATCTGTTTCAGAACATCAATGACCACAAAAAATTGGCACTGAAGGACAAGCTCAGGCAAAATAAAAATGGAGAAAGGCGACACTATTCCGAAATACTTTACCAAGTTCATCCAATGTTGAGATGAGCTTGGAAGTGTCGTGATTACTACAACATATGATTACTTGGTGAGCCTAACACTTCTAGGCCTTCCCAAGAGCTGGCATACTTATCAGGACTCTGTCCATGGGAGGGAGAAGCTACCCTATTGGGAGCGACTTTGGTCGGATTTGGTACAAGAAGAATTCAGGTGGAATACTCGGGATGGATCCTCATGCAAGACAGATGATGAGGAAAATTGCGCCTTGGCTGGTAAGGCAAAGAAGGGGAAGGGAAAGAAATCCTATTCCAAATCTGAGACTAGCAAAGAAGGCAAGAAGCATGACATGTCTAGAGTGAAATGTTTTCACTGTCACGAGCATGGACATTATGCCACTAATTGTCCACAAAAGAAGAAGAAGAACAAGAAGGCTTCAAGATTTTTAGCGGGTGATGCTTTGGCTTCACAGTTCGAGTTGGACTTCTCAATCATCGCATGCATGGTGTCCAGTGCGATGGGATCAGTGTAGTACTTGGATAATGGTGCATATTTCCACATGACGGGAGACAAATAATTCTTTAGTATCTTGGAGGAGAAGGATCTTCAGATGCACATCGAAATGGGTGATCAAGAGAGGTATAGTGCTACCGAGATTGGTACAGTTACTTTCTAGATAAACCTTTCTTATTAAAAAATCTCATGCATGTACCGGGATTGAAAAAGAATTTGGTTTCAATTTCTATGCTAGAGGATAAAAGATATGATGTGGTTTTCAGTGAAGGGAAAGAGTTCCGTCGTCACAAAGCCACATGACAGGTTAAGAAGATTGGGGTTCGTGTGAAGAACCTCTACAAACTTGATGTAGACGGCTGCGCAACATTGATGAGTAAAGTAGACAGAGTGGTGAGCCAGGATGATGGTGAGTTATGGTATAGAAGATTGGACCATCTACACCACAGTGCTTTCAAGGTCATGCAGCAAATTTCTACGGGGCTTCCAAAGGGTACTCTTGCGCAGATAAACACATGCAAGGGATGTACCATGGGGAAGTATACAAAGGCCACTTTTCACAAGAAGGAGAACCGAGAAACGGAAATCCTTGAGATATTTCACTCAGATGTGTTTGGACCATTCTCTATAGCTTCTACAACAAAGCACAAGTATTATGTGATTTTTGTTGCTGATTTTTCTAGAAAGTGTTGGATCTACTTCATGCATAAGAAAGATCAGACGTTCTCAAAATTTTGTGAGTTCAAAGCACTGGTTGAGAAGATACAAGGAAGCAGGTGAAGGCTCTAAGGAGCGACAATGGTGGTGAGTAAATCTCCAATGAATTCAAGAACTTATGTGCCAAAGAAGGAATTCAGAGAGAGTTTATTGCACCTCATAACTCATAACAGAATGGGGTTGCAGAAAGAAAGAACATAACAATTGTGGGTTTGGCACGAGCTATGTTACATGATCAGGGCCTACCATTGCATCTGTGGGTAGAGGCATGCAACACAAAAGTATTTGTGTAGAACTGTAGTCCTCATTGGATACTTGGCATGAGTACACCAAAGGAGGCTTTTTCTGGTAAGAAACTTGATGTTTCATATTTTAAATTTTTTGGCTCATCCATCTATTTCCATGTGACCAAAGATTCCAGAAAGAAGCTAGAACCAACAACAAAGAATAGGATATTTAAGGGGTACAATGATACTCCCCAAAACTATCGGGTGTATTTTTCGAACAACAGGATGACAGTGGTCAGACGGGATGTAAAATTTGATGAGGAGAAAGCCATGCGATTGTCCCTTGACTTGGAGCTTGATTTGAATGCAGATGAGGAACTCTTCGTTCTAAAGGATGAACCTCAAAATGTGGAGCAGCCACATGAGGAGGACTATGGAGTGGCAAAAACCACTCATGCAAAGCCATCTACTAGACATGGTAGGAGACGCACCACAGAGGCTGACAAATTGATACTTGATGCGGAAAAACATGTAGGAGCACCTACATCAGAATGTAGATAGAGAAAGTAACCAGATAGGTATACAGGATACATGGCTCTTATGAGCAAGTGTATTGTGACAGAACCATCCTCTTTTGAGGAAGGAGTGCAACAACCAACTTGGGTTGATGCCATGGTTGAGGAGTATGACTCCATCGTCAGGAACAGTGCATGGGAAGCTGTCCCAAGACCAGTCGAGAAGCTAGTGGATGGATCTATAAGGTGAAGCAGGCAACAAATGGGACTGTGGAGAAGTACAAGGCTAGATTTGTAGCCTGAGGATTCTCATAGGTTGAGGGGATTGACTATGAGGTGAATTTTGCACCGGTTGCAAGGTACTCATCGATTACATCTATCCTTGCACTCTCAGCGTAGATGGGGTGGCAGATACATCATATGGATGTGAAGATTACATTTCTCAATGGAGTTATTGAGGAATAAGTATACATTGAGAAGCCAAAAGGTTTTGAGACCTTTGAGAGGGAGTCGCATGTGTGCAGACTCAAGAGAGTACTGTATGGGTTGAAGCAAGCACCTCGTGCTTGGTACACCAGGATTGACAACTATTTCACTGGGTTGGGCTTCACAAAGAGTGAAGCGGATGCGAACTTGTACCAGATTGTGGTTGATGGTAAGCTTTTTATTATCATACTTTATATTGATGACCTTATTCTGACAGGTGATGAGTAGCTCATAACTTCTTACAAAGAAGATATTGCAAGAGAGTTTAAGATGGACATGGGACTCCTTCACTATTTCCTTGGTTTGGAGATATGGCAGCGGGATGGGGAGCTATTTGTTTCTCAAGGCAAGTGTGCCAAATAGATTATGAGGAAGTTCCACATGGACAGTTGTAAACCCATGGAGACTCCTCTTGTAGGAAACTGGAGGAAGGAGGATGCTACTTCAGCTGAGGTAGTGGACACTACTGTTTACAGGCGGCTTGTGGGTTCACTCATGTACTTGGTGTGCACACGACCAGACATATGCTACACAGTTTAACAACTTATTCAAGCTATTGTTAAGCCGACCAAGCTCTTTTGGAAGGCGGGGAAGCATGTCTTGAGATATCTCAGGGGCACTATAGAGTATGGATTATGGTACAGACGGACAAAGGGAGTGAATTTTCAAGGCTTCACCGATGCAGATTGGGCAGCCAGTCCATTAGACATGAAGAGCACATTAGGAGGGATCTTCAGCATAGGATCGACAACATTTTCTTGGTATAGAAGGAAGCAGAGATCAGTTTCACTTAGTTTGGCCAAGGTAGAGTACATGGCAGCCAGTCAAGCGACATGTGAGGCCATCTGGATGAGGAATATACTTGTTGGTTTTTTTGGTCATCAGATGGATCCAACGGTGATACATTGTAATAACCAGAGTTGCATAAAACTCTTGGTTAATCCAGTAGTCTACGACAGGTCCAATCATATTGACATCTGGTACCACCATCTCAAAGATTGTGTTCAGAGACGCATTATGTTACTTCAGTACATTCCCACGGAGGATTAGGATGCAGATATTCTTACGAAGGTGCTCGCCAAGAGAAAATTCGAATACCACAGAGGCAGGATCAGGGTAGCTGGTAATCCCTTTCTTTTTGAGAGGGAGTGTTGAAAAGTCCACAATAAATGTGTGTCTAATTTTTGGACAATAAATTTTAATCTTATCTCATAATCACTTGTAATAGTTAACTAAGTGTGATAGACTCTGTTAGCTCATGAAATTAGAGTTAAGGGTGGTTTGTGAGGCATGTAGAGTGATTCTATTTGTTTTAGAGTCCAAGTTGCAGTTAGTGTATTAGTTTAATGCATAAGAAATCAGTTAAATCAATTAAGTGAGTTAAATGAAGTCTAACTAGTTGTAACTGATTGTTGTACTAATGAGAGGTCAAGTGAATTAAATCATATTTAATTCACATGCAGTGATCTGTCAAGTGACTGATGATTTACTATTAATAGCTGCATGCATGTCAGTTCTGATGAAGACCCAATTGAAACAGAGGTTAAAGGGGTGTTATCTATCAGTTGTATTATTAGTAAATTGTCGGCACACAATTAGAAAACCATAGGATTTCCCATGATGTATTGCGCAATTTTGGAAGGTTGAATTTCCTAATTAATAGGGATTTATTTCTCTAGGAATTGTGCAAGGCAGGCAGGCTGAGCAGAGGCATGAAATTGGTTAAGTATTGGTCGATTTTGTCCAGATCAGTGTGAGATAGTTGGTAGAGTGCAATAGAATCTTGTGAGAAGAGTGCATTGTATTGTTTCATGATTCCTTGGTTGATTATACAATAAACATAGAGGGGTTTTGAGCAACAAGATTTCCCCAGGAAAAATATCTGTGTTGTGCGATTGATTTGATTCTTTCTCTTACTTGGTGTGATTGTGCGACCGTGTTTAATTTCCACAAATTAATGGTAGAAGGATTCAATATCTTTCTCTAGAATATTGCATGATTGGATTGAATGCATTGGTATACACATTGTTTGTATAATTTCTACAAGAGGAAGATGTTATAATGTTTGGAAAATCATAAATAAATTAAAACATAAAGTTTCAATTAAAAGAAATTAATTTCTCAATTTACATAAATTTTAATATTGAAAAATATTAAAAATAATATATGATTTTAAATAAAAATCATAAAGTTTAGTTAAAAAACATTTTTTCATTAGAAATATTTTCAATAATTTTATTTAAAAAGTTTTGAAGAATTACCAGTGATAAAAGAAGATGCAATGCCTTCACTTCAAATATTCACTATCATATTATACCAAGAATTGTGGATATTACCATAAAATTATTTGAATATTAGAAAAATTCAAAAAATAAGGTTGCTGGATTGTTCAATGGTAATAGAGAATTTAGAGAAAATCGAAAAGAAAAACAAGAGAATTGAAAGGAAGCTATAACTAGAAATTGCCTGTAAAGGTGCAAAGATACACCTAGGGAATTGAACATGCCTATGGTGTTAATACAAAAATTTTGCAACAAAAGAAATATAACAACCTAAAGAGTGGAGGATGGAGGACAGGAAATATGTTCAGGCTCGCAATAGCCTCACACTCGCTGACAGATGTTGCTCAAACCACTTGGCTAAATCATTTTTTTCCAATCATACCACTATGTAAGAATCTTATATACATATTATATCCAAGCTATAACATGCAAGGTAATGAGGAGAAACGCTACCATAGGCCCTAGTGGGCTTAAGGTGGATGATGATATGTTGTCTTTTCTTTATTTTTTGATTGAAGGCCTAGATTGATTCTCAAGCGAATATGCTCAACATATGTTTAATATTAATATTTATAAACAACTGTAGTGTATTACAAAGTTTGTTAGGTTGAATTGGCTTTTAATAAATTAAAAAAATTAGATTAGTGCCACGTGGCTCCCTACCCACCAATTTCCTAGGGATTTGAGATTATTCCATTTCTAATAAGTTCTTCCATGATAAGTTCCTCATATTATTTATAACGTTAATTTATATATAATAACATTTTATTTAGTAAAATGATCCATTACTTTTAATAAATTTAAAGAATTATATTCACACCACTAGCTCCACACCCACCGATTTCCTAAAGATTTGAGATTATTCTAATTCTAATAAATTCCTCCATGATAAGTTCATCATTATTTTTATAACATTCATTTATATATAAGCAAATTTTATTTAGCAAAAGGGTCCATGGTCCATTTTACAAAAAGATGTGTAATTTTTTTTTCTTAAGTTAAAGTTGACCCGTGTCAAAACAACATATGCACAAATGTCAAATGGAAATGAGAAAGGTAGAAAATGCCTAGCCTGACCATTTTCAATTCGTTGTTACCCACCAATTTCCTGGGGATTTGAGATTATTCTAAATCTAATAAGTTCCTCTATCATAAGTTCCTCATCATTATTCATAACATTCATTTATATATAAGAAAATTTTATTTAGCAAAATGATCCATTTTACAATAAGATGTGTAATTCTTTTTTTTCTTAAATTAAAGTTGACCCATGGCTAAACAGAAAATGGACAAATTCAAAATGGAGATGAAAAGGGTAGACAAATAGAGATGAAAAAGGTAGACAATGCATAGCCTGACCATTTTCAATAGGAGAACGCCTTCTGTGTAAATATTCTAGAAATATAGATTTAAGTAAAAAATATAAGAAAACATAATTTTCATGGTAAATGTTAGTGTAATGAGCTTTCTCTCCTTTCATGAGAGATCAGGGAGAGGACTCCCTACATATGCACCCAAACCTTAGGATTATGTAATCTTTAAAGGGTATCATTCTAGATTTCTAATTTTTTACCATATATGTATGAATATGTTCCATATTTCCTCTGTAAGTGTGATGAGTTCAATGTGTTTGAAATGATGTCATGAAATTTCAAGTTGTTCAAAATATCTTATTTTAAGTTCTAAAGTAATGATTGATAATTGAATATATTAGTGGTTGATAAATAATTTGATCAAGAAATGAATTAGATTTAAATTGAAATTTAAAATATCTTCCTATTTCAAAATGTAAAATATATATTTTATTTTTATAAAACTATTTTTAATATATATAGGGAATAATAAAACACAAAAATAAAAATTATATATATATATATATATATATATATATATATATATATATATATATATATATATATATAAACAATTTATCATAATTTATTATTATTTGTTAATAAACCATTTGATGATAATCACATTAGAAAAAAGCTGTGGAATCATTTCGAACCATTTAGTGTGGTTCATCCTCACAACCAGAAGGAGAATCGATCATAACATCATAATAAATAAGTAGGGCAATGTAATATTCCCAATTTTCCATCAGGTAATTGGAATATTAGAGTTCTTACTTTTCTTAATTAATTAAGTAAATAAGAGGGTGGAGGGACCCATAAACCCCATAAATGAATAAAATCCACTTTGATGTGTGTATATGGGTTAATTAGAAGTAGATCGGCATTATGGAGTAGTGGAGCGACTTCTTAATGAAGGAAGAGTGGAGATCATGGATCATTAATGAGAAGATCATGGAGATCATGGACGAAGTCAAATGAGATCATGGTGCAATAAAAGTAAGATCATAAAGCACTAATGATGAAATAATGGAGGAAGTGGTGCATCTAATGCACACATGATGGAGAGAGTGGAAATTAAATGCAGAGATGATGGAGATCATGGAAAGACAATGTAGTCTTCATGAAGGCTAGTGGCCACATGTACAACGCAGTTATGAGGCGGGCTAGGGCTATGGAAGGCTCACAAAGCATAAAAGGAAGATGAAGGAAGCAATAGAAGGAAGGCTTTAGATTTTGATTTTAGATATGGAGTTGTCATGTGACATTTCTATGCACGCTTCAGTTGTTTAGCTAAGTCTGCAGTGCTGTTTAGCACACGGCTGTTTCCGAGCGGAAATCCCACCCTTACCCATGGGGGGCTTCGAGTGCATACTCTGGGAAGGTTTCTTTGAGCTTCCATACATCATTAGGAATTGGTGCCACATTCATCTCTTCTCTACAACACATTCAGGCTCAGGAATTACGCATTCCTACGTAAGGGTTTGAGAGGAGGAGGTTGTTTCTAGAATTTCATCTAGGAAACCAATGGAGGATTTATCCTTTCACCTTTGGATTCAAGATGAGTCTTCCAGGAACATCATATTGTTATCTGGCATTTAGGCCATTAGTTTATACCTCCATGCAGCAACATTTCCCCTAGGAATTGCGTAGTCCCGTCTTGTAGATCTGAAGGAGGAAGAAAGTTTCCAGTATTTCAGATGAAAATCCTGTGAGGGACTATTCCTTCACTTTGGGCATATTATTTCCATTATTCTTGAGCTATATTGTAGCATCCAACATTAGGCTTCAGCCACTGCCTCCTTAACAGCGTAGTTTTATTCCAATTGTTGTGTTTTTAGCAGTTGCATTCAGTGGAGGAGGAAGGAGGAGCCAAATATTGAGCTTCTAGCTTGAGGATCTGGTGAAGGGATCAACCTTAAAGCATAGATCTGATTGTATTATATTGCAGCCATATTTTTATTAGTTCATGCTTGAGATCTACATACCTAGCAGTTGTATAGTGCAAGCCCTAAGAGGGTGATTTTCCAAGATTGTCATATTTGGAAATCCTTTCCGGGTTATCTTGGTTATTCATCATAGAGCTCAGATCTAAAATCCCGGCATCATCTGAACTCTAGAACTGCCAGATCTACACTTCTATTTTTAGCCAGCAATCGCAGTCCCAACATTTGCAGTAGGGACATCGTAGTATGACCTCCAACAGTCCAACAATTACACAATCCCTCTTGTGGGACGACTTCAAGTCCATTATAGCCTACTTGTTTGGCTTGAGTGGCTCATATTTTGAGCATTGTTGTACTTGTTTACCCACCTCCATATTAATAAAATGGCTCAGCTATTCTGTATATTTTTATGGTGTATTTAGTTTATTTGTTCATTGCTGCAGTTTCCAACTATTGTGTTTCTATATTCCTGTCTTTTCCCATTTTGGGATATTAAAGTGGTATCAGAGCATGATATTTGACTCAACTTGTGGGAAATAAATCTTATGACATAAGAAGAAGAAGCAGAAAGAAGAGATCTATAATGGTAGAGGGATTAAGTTTTTCCACACTTCTCTTTAGATATATGCAATATCTCTCAAAGGAGGTTAAAAAATGAAGAGAGAAAGGAAAAAGGATACTCCAAGGAGATTTCAGAATGAGGAAGGTCCAAGCACTTCCTATCAATAGCATAAACAACCGACAAAGTAAAGAGTTCCACAACATTCCACAACATTCTACGAGATCCACTTTCTTTGAGAAGGAGGGTGAATGGTATGAATATGGAGGAGACTTGGGGTATGAGACTCTAAGTAAACATCTGTCCGAGTACAAATCACAACGTAGAGCACTCAAGGAGATTCTAACTCTCCAACAATTTTTTCAACTCAAAGAAGAAAGGAGATCTCGTAGCAGCAACAAAAGAAAGAGGCATAGATTCTTCGTGCCTACATTTGATGGATCATACACAAGCATAGTAAGGGCTTGAAGGAAAGAGATAGATGCATTCTTTCAGCTATATCTAGTAGCAGAAAGAGAGGTTGTTGAGATTGCAGCGTTGCACCTTGAGGGTGAAGCAAAGGATTGGTGGTTCAGTCATTTGAAACATGAAAGAGTGACTGCTTATGCAAATTTCATTCAATATTGAAGAAGAAGTTTGGTAGAAGGAAACCAGAGACTCTTTCCATGGAGACACTTCCCATCATTGAGGAGATAGTACATGAGGAGCCAAAGGAAGATGCCATCATTATCACTTTGGAAGAGGAGCCCCTACCACCACCACCAGCTGCAGAAGTACTTGTATTAGGAGGAGGAGCACTTGCATCTTTGCAAGATGGTCTTGAGATCTTGAAATTTGGAGTCCCATGCATGATTAAGGAGATGCATGAGGAAGAGGAGGCAGATACCAGTGCTGGTACATTAGAAGAGGAGCAACCATCACCATTACCAGTAGTTGGAGAGGCCATTATGCTGGTTGGAGGAACTCTTGTAGTTATGCAAGATGTTCCCGAGATTTAAATGATCCAAGGTTTGCAAACATTTCCATCCCATCTTATTTCAGTGCCTCAACTTGATATTTGTGGGAACATGCCATCAGGGAAATTTCATAACCAAGGATCAGAGCACCTTTCTGATTTGGAGCAGAAAACTATCATTGCATAGAGGACCTTGGTGAGCCCTGGTATTGCACCAAGAGTGCTGCAACTCCCAGGGGCTGCCCTAATTTACTTTATCAACTTGGGGTTCGTACAAACTTTGAGGTGACAGTGCTATATACACATTAGATGTATTCTGTTCATGTCATCCTCTTCTGCTTTACGAAAAGGTGCTATTCTTAAATTATGAGAACAACTAGAAAGTAAATTGTTGGAAGGAAATGAAAGAAAGAACACTGAACTAAATTTCTGAAAAGGAATGACAAGAATGAAGCTAATTGAATTTGCAGAAAACAAATAGCAGAAAGGAAACCATTTCTAACTTGATGAAAATAAATGGTAGAAATGAAACTAACTTAAATTGCATTTAACTTGGCCAATCGGATAAGCACACCCTGCTCTATCTATCATGCTCCTATCTATGGAACTAAGCTGTCCATGCCTTGATTTTAATTAAAAAGTGTTAATTTGCAGCTTGGAGGAAGAAAAAGGGCGAAAAGAGGCTAATGGGGGGTTTAACACATGAAACGAAGTTTGGAAGTGGAAAGAGGGGGTTAAACCCTTAGAAAAATTTATTATAACGTGATAAATGACTTTGGAGCATAAATAACTCAAAATTGCAATGGCAGAGTGCGATGAAGGAAAAAAGCTGCGATGTGCGATGTCTCAATCGCAACTTTGCAAGTTTAAATGGATAGTAGTAAGGACTTCATGGAATAAACTAAATTGTGCGAAGTACGAAGTGCGACGAGTGACGTGGCAGGACGTGAATCGCAATATCGCAAGTTTAAATGCATAGCAGTAAGGACTTAATAGAATGAACTAAATTGTGCGAAGTGATATTTTCGATGCGGTAAAGGTTGCAGGTTGCGATCTGCGATGTGGTAAGTTTTGTGGGATGCTATTTACGATAGGATAAGATCTGCGGGATGCGATTTGCGATGGGGATGATGTGGTGGTGAAAAGAAAAAGGGAAAAGTTGTGGGATGCAATTTGCGATAGGATAAGAACTGCGGGATGGGATTTGCGATAGGATAAAATCTTTAGGATGCGATTTACGATGGGGATGACGTGGCAGTGAAAATAAAAAGGGAAAGTTGCGGGATGTGATTTGCGATAGGATAAGAACTGCGGGATGCGATTTGCGATAGGAAAAAATCCGCAGGATGCGATTTGTGATGGGGATAACATGGCTGTGAAAAGAAAAAGGGAAAAGTTGTGATTTGCGATATGCAATGTCGCAATATCGTAATCGCAAGAACGAGCGGTAAGCATTAAGGGAAAAGGTAAATGGTGCAAAGTGCGATTTTTGATTTTGCAATATCGCAATCGCAAAGAACGAGCGGTGAGTGTTAAAGGTAAAAGCCAAATGTTGCAATTTGCGAAGTGGAACATACAGTAGCGAGAATTTTGAGGAGGAAGGCAGAGGTCGGGTTTTCGTTGGTTTTCAAGCGTTTTTGTGTTAAAACGAGTTTGACGATGGTGACCGATAAAATGAAGGTGTTAGTCATCAATATTTTTCACTTGTTGTTGATGACTAGATTCCTTAGCTGCGTTTTCTAGAAGCTAATCTCAATATGTCAATTTTTCATCTAGAAAACCCCCAAACAAATTTTTGTCTTCCTAGCCCTTCTTGTCAGCCTATGATAAGAGCAATCTTCAATTTTCAACTCATGTCTTGTTTCAGCAAAATATCCCTGTCTATAACTGTCTTAGCCTTCTTTCTCTTCTATCATTTTCCCCTTGTTTCTCATGAAACTCTCTGTCCAACATTTGACAAAGTGTCTCCTTCCTATCCCTGATCTTCTTATCAAAAACCATCTGATTATGCCTAAGAAAACAATCAGAATCTATGAAAGTTTCCCCTAAGTTAGATAGTGGTGTTTAGGAGTATTTTCCTTAGCAAAAATGTCCTAAGCCAAAAAGCCTCTGTTTAGTGCCAATCAGCCATAGATTGTCTTCCCGTTCTACAAAAATAAGTCTTGATTCATCCATAGGTCGCACACCACTAAGAGGTCATTTTTTCTCGATTCAGAAGAAGTTCAACAAAGATCCAAATCATAAGAAGATAAGCATGTTCACTGTCTAAAAAGAATATTATTAGATCAGGCAAAAATATTCATAAGACACCAAAGGAGCTCTCCAAGGTTCAAAGTCATAGGTTTTACTTCTCTGTAGGGGTGTAATTGAAAGATAAACAGTATGAAAATAAGAGCAAAGGGACAAGTTCAAATAGGTCTCTCATGATTGAACAGATTTTCCATCAGTAAAGCAGATGGAGAGCTGCAATGAAAAGAGAGCAGGAGTACATGTTTAAAAGCCAAAGTTGCCTAAAGAACAAAGGTTATCCTTCAAAGTCACATGAATACAAATATTGATCAGCAGTGTTCCAGTATCTCCTCCAAAGGCAGTGCTGCATAAGTTTTCCAAAGGACATCATCATGTAGTGCATGAGAAGAGAACTACTTCTTATGTTGCCTTGAGCCTGGGATGTGAAGATCAGTCAAAGAGCTATTTCAAGGTACCCCTAAAAACATAGTGAAGGAAAAGTTGGCTCAATGATGTCCAAACAGAAAATACTATCTTTGTACCAATCACTTGTTCAAAACCCTAAAACCTCACAGTGATATGGTGCCAAGCAGAGACATAAGGTTGAAAGAGATGAGGTGGCATGACTATGGTGGAACCTCCTTCGAAAGAGCAGATGGTTAGAAGCACAGTGATAACCTCCTTCATTAAAAAGTAGATGGTTAGCAGCAGAATAATAGAACCTCCTTCATTTAAAAGCAGAGGGTTAGGGTGTTTTTAAGTAACTTCAGAAGCTAGTGTGAGCCACCTCCTCCAAAGATGAACAGTAGGTGCATTAGCAGAGTTTCAAATTATGTTTAATAAAGTTTTCTATTGGAAAGTCAAGGTTGAAATTAGTGGGAAGAAAATGAAATTTTATAGGTTTAAGTCCTATGTTACATCATCAACAAAGCAGTGACATTATGGTGTTGAAAAGCCTCTGTTTCTTCTGTTTATAAAGGCCTCTCTCAAAGTGTAAACTGAGGGTGGAATGTTTAAATAGAAGGCTATCACTTGAGGTTACAGTTCACATAGACCATCTTATCCAAAAGATAAGGCAGAAATATAAGAAAACAAGCCTTGGTGAGTGAAAAGAATTTGTTTCTTATTCCAAACCAGAGGATTAATTCAAGTCTCTAGTTTGAAGTGGCCATCTTCGAAAGAATAAAAAGGGCACCATGTTTGATAAAGACAAACTATTTATAATTCTAAAAAGACCTCCTTCAAAGAGGGCAGTTAGGATTGGAAAAATTCAAACCATGGCCTGTTTCATAAAAGGGCATAGGGACAGATCTCCAAGAGTTACACAGTAAATCAACTTATTCAAAGGGTAAAAAGGTGATAAACATGTTTCACTTTCAGTCAAAGAAACATCTCTTTCGCTTTACAAAAATAAAGATTAAGGAGCACCCAGGCAGTTTGTAAAACATATCCCTCCTTCACAAATAAGTAGAGGGCCCACCATTGTTTGATGATATTCAAAATTACAAGTGGAAAAGGTCAAAACATAGCCTAAATTCCTCCAAAATAAGCAAAAAGACGATACAAGCCATGAGTCGTGCCCAGGGCCAGTTTTGTTTCAAAATGAGTTTTTGACCAATCAGAGATAAAATTGAAAAAAGTGAGAGAGAGTTTTGTCTATTATAGGTTTCGGAAGAATAAAATCCTTCAGTTTCTACACAGGTATCATGGTTTGTGAGAAATGTAAAAAATATAGGTGTCACGGGAGAATTTCTGCACCAGGATTCACCATTTTTGACCAGTGTTGGGACAGTCAATTTTTGAAAACAAAAATTGATACCAAATGAAAAAAATAAACCACATTTGGAAATTAGACTTCCATAGCTTTCCAACGAGCCATCTCGGGGCCAATTCCAACATCGGGAAGGCATCCAAAAGTAGCCTACAAATAGCACTATGTATTTCTGCAACAACATTCACCATTTTTTACCAGTGTTGGGACAGTAAATTTTTAAATAGCTAAATGGACACCAAATAAAAAAAATCAAGAATATTTGGAAATTATACTTCCATAGCTTTCCAACGAGCCATCTCGGGCCCAATTCTGACACTGGGAAGGCATCCAAAAGTGGCTTGCAAATAGCACTATTCATTTCTCCACCAAGATTCACCATTTTTTACCAGTGTTGGGAAAGTCAATTTTTGAACAAAAAAATGGACACCAAATGAAAAAAATCAAGAATATTTGGAAATTAGACTTCTATATTTCCAACGAGCCATCTCGAGCCCAATTCCGACACCGGGAAGCCGTCCAAAAGTGGCCTGCAAACAACACTATGCATTTCTGCACCAAGATTCACCATTTTTTACTAGTGTTGGGAAAGTCAATTTTTGAACAACCAAATGGATACCAAATGAAAAAAGTCAAGCATATTTGGAAATTAAACTTCCATAGTTTTCCAACGAGCCATCTCGGGCCCAATTCAGACACAGGGAAGGCTTCCAAAACTGGCTGCAAAAGCGCGCGACGCGCCTGAAAAATTGTGCGGCCCACCTGTAGGTTTTTACAATGCATTTTTCTAAGCAGCGCGGCGCGCCTGTGTTTTTGTACGGCGCGCCTGTGCAGCATCAAGAGCTACTTCTCTAGCTAATTCAAAAGACAAAGGACACATTGTAAAAATGGATGAGAAAGGCCATAACACAGTGTTTCAAGTTTCAAGATAGCCTTCAAGGAAATAAGACATATCACAGTCATGGAGAAGACCATTCAATGTGCATAAGAACAAAAAATGTTGTTTTATATGGTCTTAAGAAGTTGCATTAGTGGTTTTTAAAGGCCACCTCCCTGATGAATAGCAGTAGGTCAAGTCTTGGTTTAAAAAGACCTCCTTACTTCAACAACAATGGATACATAGGGTTTCGAAAGCTGCAGTGATTGGTATTTTTTAAACCTCTTCAAAAGATACAAGGTCACTATTTTGAAATGAACAGAGTTGTATGGTGTTCAAGATCTCCTTCATAAACACTTAAAAGATCAATCTAATGAAGACCTCCTTCAAAGAGGGCATCTGGTTTGGAAAAACTTCATCAATGGCTTTCCTCGTAAAAGCACAGAAGGCACATTGTAAAAATGGGTGAAATTTTCACTATTTGTAGACCTCCTTCACAGAGAAACAAAGGGACAGCTCTCCAAGGTTTTCACCATGAAAATCAGTTCATTTAAATGGTAAAAAAGGGTGATCAAACATGTTTCATTTTCATGTCAAAAGGACCTCCATCAACAGATAAGGAGAAAGGCCCCATGATAAGCTTGAAGGGTCTTTTGAAAAGGCTGCAACAGTGTCTTTATAAATCTCCCTTGAAAACAAACTAAAGAAAAACACAGTTTCTTTAGGACCTTCGCACTTCTTAAAACACAGTAAAATGGCATTGTGGTTCTAAAGGGCTACATTGGTGGTTTTAAAGTGAATGATCTCCTTGATTCAAAACAGAGGATTTGATCATGGTTTAAGAGAACTTCGTACCTCACAAACTATGGATTACCATATCATTTTTTAAGAGCATTCTATTCAATATGGCAGAGGTTTCAAAAGGACTTTTTAAAAAGTGTGAAACAGGGGTTAAAAGTGCCAGTTTGAAAGAGTTTTTGTGCTAGGAATAGCTAAAGATTCACACAATCTCTACAACACAAAACAGAGTTTGTATAAAGGGTATTTTAGTCAGCTTGAAGGAGGTCGTTTTGTGCTATGAAATGGTTAAGGATTTGCATAATCTCTAGAAGGAAAACAGAGTTTGTAGAGGGTCTCATAATCAGCTTGAAGGAGTATTTTAAAACAGTGTTTTTCATGAGCGCCTTTTGCTTCAAATAACCACAAAAGATCATTAATTTCAAAGGAGTAGTATTTACCAAAGAGGATAGGGATTGGGAGGACGAGTGTTATCAGTTTGAAAGGGGTTTTGTTAACCTTTAAAAAACAGAGATTTCAAAAAGGCAGTGTTTGAGGGGAAGAGTCTTTGCGTAAAAAAAGGAGACTTCTCTTCAAAGACCACAAACATATCTTGTTATAAAGCATATTTGCTCAAACACAGTGCTCAAACAAGGGAATTTTCTTTTATTTAAACAAGAAACTTGTTTGTCAACTAAGGAAGAAGAAAAGTGCTGGTATTTATGAGGAACATAACATTCTTCAAAGAGACACTAATGATGGGAAGCATGACAACCCTCAAGCAAGCAATGATGAGGGCAAGAAAACAGAAAACATAGAGCATGAGGGGCACTCTCCAAAGCATGTGCTAGCTGCCTCTCCTAGGCAAGGGGCCATGACTTCTTTGCCTAAGCTAAAATGCCAAACAACAAGGAAGAAAACCAAGAAAAACTTAAAATTGCCCAAAGAGGGCGACCGGTGAGAAAAAGTGGAAACGACACATCTAGAATTGGAATTTTGGCCCAAGCTTCTAGAAATGTTTCTAGAAACCCTTAAGGGGTTTGCTCACCAAAATTGAGCAATTTTTGACATGTTCTTGTTTTTCGACATTTTTGGGCCTAATTGCATAAAATCATAGGCGCTGCCATGGGTGCTAGGAGCATCCTCAGCTCATGAAAATCATTTGGTTGGATGGAATAAATTCAGGGGCAGCTATTCACAATTTTTCAGATCCAAAGGAGGTATTTTGGTCCCCCAAAGAGGCGAAAAAAATATATTTTTTAACTTTCTGCCTCTCATATAAGCAAAGGGCTAATTTCTGGTTTTTTCCACTCAGGTCAGTTTTTCACATACTTCCAGTGAATATTTTGGGGAAAATCAAGTATTTTCAAAAACTAGACATCCAGGGATTTCCAACGAGCTATCATGGGCCTCGTTTCGACATTGGGAGGTCCTTCAAAAGTTTCCCACAAGACAAGGAATTTTCTGCTGCTGTATTTCTGAAGCATTTTTGTAAAAAATGCAGTTTTTTGAAGTGGCTTTTCCAAATGTGCGTTTAGCCTTTTTTGGCCATTGTCAGTTGGGAAAAGTCAGTTTAATTTCATTTTTTATCATTTTAAAGATATTTTTATAGATATTTTGTGCCTTGGGCTTTGCAAAGCCTCAAGGACAAAATCAGATATTTGTATTAGGCAAATGGGCTTGCTAGTTGCTCTAGGAGGTTTTCCTTCTCTTTGGCCTATTTATTCCAAGAGATTTCATTGTAAATAAGGCTAAACTTGATGATATAGAGCAATACATGATACTACAAGCTTTGAAGAAACACTTTGTCTCATGATGTGGATGATTTCTTGTTTGTCCTGGATGGTGGAAGAGGACTGTTTGTTGGATTCCTTGGCTTGGTAAATGGTATATTTTTCCTATCTGTATGTTTTCCTTAGTTTATCATACATGTTTCCATGTTTCTTGCTTGCTGTAGGTCAGTAAAGAATAGATTTGAGACATGCCCATGGGGGCACCTCAAGTTTCCTGATTTTGTTACAGCTTCTATGTTTTTCTTCCTTCATAGTCATATCAAAGAATCCTTAATTGCTATTTGATCTTTGAAGAAACTTGTTGCTTGTTTCATTTATGGTTGTTATGCATGCTAAGTATTATTCATGGTACGCCCTGCTTACTCATGGATAGTCAAATATCCATCTCTGAAAACTCTCTTTGAATTATTGATTGTCTCAGTTTGAACCAAGGAGGTCTTCTTTCGATCTTGCCCTTTGCCTAAAAACTTTGCATTCTATTTTCGAAGTTCCCAATAGCTCAAAGTATGATGTTTAGGAGTTCCCTCTTCATAAATTGAGTTTTTTTTCCGTCTTATTTGTTTTCCCAAAAATCTGAAGGTGATTTCCCAAAGTTGGAGGGTCTTATACTTCCATGCATCACTGAATTGTCTATTTTATGCATTTATTAGTTTAAGTTTCATTCATAGAGACCAATGGTTAGCCCTAACTTATGAATGCTTGCTGATTAACTATTCATGTTTAAAATATCTTTGTATTTCACAAACTTAGTGTCCATCCCATTTCATTCCACCTAAAAGAATCCATTTTACCTCGACCAAATCGGCCCTGCAATATACCTTCTCCACCCTTTGAGGCAGTCTCGACCTTATTGAGCCCATAGCCTAGTTGATCTGATATCTTGTTATCTATTTATCTTTTGATCAATTCTTCCCTCAAAAACCTAAAACAAACCAAAACACACTTAACAAATAGCCTAAAATCAGAAACATAGAAAGCAAATAAGTTTATATCCTCTGCACAAATAGAGAGAGCCCTCTCCGAGTCCAGGAAGGCTAGGTCCTTGGGCACCAAAGTTGGTTTGATGTTACCCTGTCATTTGGCTTGCCAATCTGCCAAATTACAGGACCCTAACATAATGGCGATCACGGTGGGACTCTGAGTGATAAACAAACTTAGATTCCCTAAACCTTCAGAGACCTTTGAGAATACTATCTTGTGGACTTATCCCAACGCTCACTAACATAATGGCGATCACGGTGGGACCCTTTGAGTTAGTGACAAACTAAGTATACCTTAGGACTTCAGAATCCCTCAACCTAGAAGTATTATCAAAGAGTAGAATCAAGTTATCTCACCATCCTAGCAAAATAATGACCCAACTTTAGAAAACTCTTACAAACCTCAGGGCTACACATAGAAAACTCAGAAAACCCCAAAAAACATCCCTAGATTGGCTTTTTATCAGTATTGGTGGTGGACCATACACATATCTCTAAAAACAACTAAAAAATCCACTTGGTGACTCCACTAGCTTCCAGTAGGCCTATTACTCCACTAGTCCTTATAAACTCTCCTGGAATGCATTGAGCAATCCCAATCATGCTGATGGTGGATAGCAAAGTTCAAATCCTCCACCTGGAGACTCCACAACCCTCATTAGACCAAAATACTCCACTGGTGGGGAACTTTAGACTGGTTGAAGAGACACAGTGATCCTTTCTGATTAACAAAGATGGATCCAAGGAGATATACTCCAATGAGTAGAAAACATATCCCTGGATTCCCACACAAAATGACTAAGGACACAAATTGGATAGAAGACCCACCTATCTTTCGAGATGAAAAGGTTGATGACCCCTTGTTTCACCTCATAAATCTTCATATACATATATACTTAGCAGTTATTCGGGAAACCCTTGATCAAGTTAACTCTCACATAAATCAAGAAAAGATGGATCCAAGTGATAACATAGTGGAAAAGTTGGAAAAATTGGTATATTATTTCAACAAACTGGAGCATCTACTTGACAGGAAAAGAGAAAGACACAAAGTTAAGGTTAACATTGCTTATTCAAACCAACCTACACTCTTCCCTCAGGAAAAACATACTCAACCATTACAAGCCAAGAGTAACAAACAAAATATGCCTAATGAGAAATTTACAAATAAGAACATAGAGGAATACTCTAAAGAATCCATTAGCCATCTTGAAATCACATAATTTGAAATGGAAGACAAATCAAAACCTATAGGATCTCTCCCCTTATGCTTTGAGTCATTCGAGTTCATACGAGAAAATTGGCCTCCTAAGAATCTATCAGAGGAAACTCATGAATTCCATGCTAACTATCCCAAACATCAAGAAGAGTTGATTGAGGATGAAATCAAATCTGAGATGGAAGAAGAATCAAAACCTTTAGGTTCTCTACCCTTATGCTTTAAATCATTTTAGACTTTGAAAGAAAATTTGCATCCTAAAGATCTCTTAGCAGTTATTCAGGAAACCCTTGCTCAAGTTAACTCTCACATAAATCAAGAAAATATGGTTGAATATGAAACACAATCTGAAATAGAAGAAAAATCAAAACCTGTAGGATCTCTACCTTTATGCTTTGAGTCATTTGAGTTCATACGAGCAAATTGGCCTCCTGAAAATCTATCAGAAGCAACTCATGAATTACATGCTAATTATCCTGAACATCACAAAGAATTGGTCGAAGATGTAAACAATCAAGAAATGAAAGAGAACCCACAGGATCTCTCTAAAGGCACAAGTGATGATTCATCATCTCTCATAAGTGAAGCCCAAAAAGACACTCATCCTCTAAATCAACTTTCCCAAGAGAAAGAAGGTCATTGTAGTTATATCCAAAGAGAGATAAAAATGCCTCCCTTTTTAACTGAAGAGGAGATAGATCAACTTATAAACATGCAGAAAACCTCTAAAACTTCATATGACCAAAACTTTTCTGATCTTTCTCCTGTTAATCTTGTAAACCATGAGTCAAAAAATAGATTTGTAAATCAATTTGAAGAGAAGAAATATGAGAGTTCAATATGCATGGCTGGTGACATTACTTACATTGATGATTCTCCAAGGTTTGATCAATATATTGATGATTATGACATCCAAGCAGAAGCTAACCTTGCAGATCCGTCAATGGTTGATGTGTGGGATGAAGTTCACTGTCATCAGATTGAAAACATCAATCAGCCAAGACAAGTCACCTATGACACTGATGAGGAGAGCCTTGAGAGTTTAGAAGTAAGTGAAGAGTCTCTGACTCTTTGCTCTACTTCAATTTAGTCCATCAGAAATAACGTTCACATAATTGGAAATCAGCAGTCTTTCAGCTTTGATGATGAGGTTGGGGAGGATGATGAAATTCTTGAGCAAGTTGTGCATGAGAAGTCTTCTCCTGAAATGGTTGAGGAAATCATTTTGGACATGGAATCCTCCTTAACTCCAGATTTTCAGCCACCAAGTTCCATTGAGATTCAAATTGTAGATGAATAGATAGAGGTTGATAAACACATGAGAGTTGTCACACTATCCTTTCAAGAGGATTTACTGCCAAAGTGTATCCCTGCACATCAACATGATGGCAGTCACACAGTTTTCAGTCCACTTAATTAGAACACATCAGCTTGGAGGGAAGACTACACTGCAATATATGATGAGTTTGACAGGTCAAGTGATCTTGAGCAAAGGGAAAAGTTGCTTTACCAAGAGAGTCCAAAATATAGCCAAGTGGAAGAAAGAGTAGTCCTGAATGAAGCCTATATATCAAATCCTCTAGATCAGGTATTATTCCAAGATCCATTTGTTGTTTTCCTTGAGAAATCTGAAGGAGTAGTGTGTTCCGCCCAGAATAGTCTGTTGCAAAGAGTGAGAAAAATTTTAGGCACTATTGTTCGAAAACAAGCAAAGTGGAAGTGGCCTTTTCATTTCTTCAGCACTCTAAAAAAGCTGAAACTAAATCCCTCATGGAATCATCTGCTTGATTGGCTTTGTTGGAGAAGAGATTTCACTAAATGAATGTATGTTGTGTAAAGTTTAGATTAGGATAGATAGATAGGTGTGAAAAATAAGCTCAGCCTTGTGAGCATCTTTTCAGTTCTAGATTGTTCGAAGTAAAAGTAAAAAAACAGAAAATACAAAAACAGTAAAAAAGTAGAAAAAGAGGGCAGTTTCTAAAGCAATGGTACATCCCATACCCAAAAAATAGTCATGCTGAAAGTGCGCAAGTCTAAATACCACTACTAGTGCTCAAAATATGTCTTGTTTAGTTATCTAATCTAATCATAACTGAACATGTTTTAAATTTATTGCTGATAAGTTAATGAAAGAAGGGATAGTCAAACTGTGTAAGCTTGACTTGTCAAAGAAAGCAGATTAGCAAAAGATACTGGTTCCACATGCTCAAAACATAACCAAAGATGAAAACAGGGATGAAAAACAAACTATGTATCCTAGCCCTGATTTTTCTAAATCTTATTTTCGTGCAAATAATATTTGTGTGCAGCTTGTCTTTTATGCCACAAATAGATGACAAATCAAACTGTCTAATCCTGATTTGGTCATTTTTCAATTTCATGTTTTAGTTTAGTGAATCAAATCCTGTCAAACAGCTTAATCTTGACAGTCGATCTAGCATAAGTAGAGAAACAAAGGAGTTCATAAGTTTAATATGAACTCCCAGCGGATATAAGTGTAGATTTATATAGTGTCTTTTTCAAAAATATCATGTCAAAGAGTTGCTAGTCCAACTGCACCTAAAAGAAGAAAAAATGTTAGGGAATATAGCTGGGTAGGTAGAGGACTTTGATGCTAATCATGCTGTCAATTTTCAGAAATAGCATCAAGAAAGAAAGAACTTTGCGCCAATGGATAAGGCACTGGTCTTCACAAGCCAGAGATCTGAAATTCTGGAAAACTCCTGAAAAGGAGCTGCCCTACCCAAATGGAGCCATTGTTAGTCATCAGTATTTTTCACCTATTTTTGATGACTAGATTCCATAGCTGATTTTTCTAGAAGCTAATCTCAATATGTCAATTTGTCATCTAGAAAACCCCCAAACAAATTTTTGTCTTCCTAGCCCTTCTTGTCAGCCTATGATAAGAGCAATCTTTAGTTTTCAACTCATGTCTTGTTTCAGCAAAATATCCCTGTCTATAACTGTCTTAGCCTTCTTTCTCTGCTATCATTTTCCCCTTGTTTCTCATGAAACTCTCTGTCCAACATTTGACAAAGTGTCTCCTTCCTATCCCTGATCTTCTTATAAAAAACCATCTGATTATGCCTAAGAAAACAATCAGAATCTATGAAAGTTGCCCCTATGTTAGATAGTGGAAAAAATGTCCTAAGCCGAAAAGCCTTTGTTTAGTACCAATCAACCATAGATTGTCTTCCCGTTCTGCAAAAATAAGTCTTGATTCATCCATAGGTAGCACACCACTAAGAGGTCATTTTGTTTCAGTTCAGAAGAAGTTCAACAAAGATCCAAATCAGAAGAAGATAAGCATGTTCACTGTCTAAAAAGAATATGCTTAGATCAGGCAAAAATCTCCATAAGACACCAAAGGAGCTCTCCAAGGTTCAAAGTCATATGTTTTACATCTCTGCAGGGGTGTAATTGAAAGATAAACAGTATGCAAATAAGAGAAAAGGGACAAGTTCAAATAGGTCTCTCATGATTGAAGAGATTTTCCATTAGTAAAGCAGATGGAGAGCTGCAATGAAAAGAGAGCAGGAGTACATGTTTAAAAGCCAAAGTTTCCTAAAGAATAGAGGTTATCCTTCAAAGTCACATGAATACAAATACTGATCAGCATTGTTCCAGTATCTCCTCCAAAGGCAGTGCTGCATAAGTTTTCCAAAGGACATCATCATGTAGTGCATGAGAAGACAACTGCTTCTTATGTTTCCTTGAGCCTGGGATGTGAAGATCAGTCAAAGAGCTATTTCAAGGTACCTCTGAAAACAAAGTCAAGGAAAAGTTGGCTCAATGATGTCCAAACAGCAAATACTATCCCTGTACCAATCACTTGTTCAAAACCTTAAAACCTCACAGTGATATGGAGCCAAGCAGAGACATAAGGTTGAAAGAGATGAGGTGGCATGACTATGGTGGAACCTCCTTCGAAATAATAGATGGTTAGAAGCACAGTGATAACCTCCTTGATTAAAAAGTATATGGTTAGCAGCAAAATAATAGAACCTCCTTCATTTAAAAGCAGAGGGTTAGGGTGTTTTTAAGTAACTTCAGAAACTAGTGTGAGCCACCTCCTCCAAAGATGAACAGTAGGTGCATTAGCAGAGTTTCAAATTATGTTTAAGAAAGTTTTCTATTGGAAATTCAAGGTTGAAATCAGTGGGAAGCAAATGAAATTTTATAGGTTTAAGTCCTGTGTTACATCATCAGCAAAGCAGTGACATTATGGTGTTGAAAAGCCTCTGTTTCTTCTGTTTATAAAGGCCTCTCTCAAAGTGTAAACTGAGGGTGGAATGTTTAAATAGAAGGCTATCACTTGAGGTTACAGTTCACATAGACCATCTTATCCAAAAGATAAGGCAAAAATATAAGAAAACAAGCCTTGGTGAGTGAAAAGAATTTTTATTATTATTCCAAACCAGAGGATTAATTCAAGTCTCCAGTTTGAAGTGGCCATCTTCGAAAGAATAAAAAGGGCACCATGTTTGATAAAGACAAACTATTTATAATTCTAAAAAGACCTCCTTCAAAGAGGGCAGTTAGGATTGGAAAACTTCAAACCATGGCCTCTTTCATAAAAGGGCATAGGGACAACTCTCCAAGAGTTACACAGTAAATCAACTTATTCAAAGGGTAAAAAGGTGATAAACATGTTTCACTTTCAGTCAAAGAAACATCTCTTTCGCTTTACAAAAACAGAGGTTAAGGAGCGCCCAGGCAGTTTTTCAAACATAGGCCTCCTTCAAAAATAAGCAAAGGGCCCACCATTGTTTGATTATATTCAAAATGACAAGTGGAAAAGGTCAAAACATAGCCTAAATTCATCCTTCAAAATAAGCAAAAAGATGATACAAGCCATGAGTCGCGCCCAGGGCTAGTTTTGTTTCAAAATGATTTTCTGACCAAACAGAGATGAAATTGACAAAAGTGAGAGAATTTTTTGTCCATTATAGGTTCAGGAAGAAAGACCTCCTTTCGTTTCTACACAGGTATCATGGTTTGTGAGAAATGTAAAAAATACAGGTGTCACGGGAGAATTTCTGCACCAGGATTCACCATTTTTGACCAGTGTTGGGAATATCATTTTTTGAACAAAAAAATTGACACCAAATGAAAAAAATGAACCATATTTGAAATTTTTACTTCCATAGCTTTCCAACGAGCCATCTCAGGCCCAATTCCGAGACCGGGAAGGCATCCAAAAATAGCCTACAAATAGAACTATGTATTTCTGCACCAGCATTCACCATTTTTTACTAGTGTTGGGACAGTACATTTTTGAACAACCAAATGGACGCAAAATAAAAAAAATCAAGAATATTTGGAAATTATACTTTCATATCTTTCCAACGAGCCATCTCGGGCCCAATTCTGACACCGGGAGGGCATCCAAAGGTGGCCTACAAACAACACTATGCATTTCTGCACCAAGATTCACCATTTTTGACCAGTGTTGGGAAAGTCAATTTTTGAACAACCAAATGGACACCAAATGAAAAAAATCAAGCATATTTTGGAAGTATACTTCTATATATTTCCAACGAGCCATCTTTGGCCCAATTCCGACACAAGGAAGGCTTCCAAAACTGGCTGCAAAAGCACATGGCGCGCCTGAAAAATTGTGCGGCGCGCCTGTAGGTTTTTACAGTGCATTTTTCTAAGCAGCGCGGCGCACCTGTGTTTTTGCACGGCAAGCCTGTGCAGCATCAAGAGCTACTTCTCCAGATAATTCAAAAGATAGAGGAGACATTGTAAAAATGGATGAGAAAGGTCATAACACAATGTTTCAAGTTTCAAGACGGCCTTCAAGGAAATAAGACATATCACAGTCATGGAGAAGAACTTTCAATGTGCATAAGAACAAACACTGTTGTTTTATATGGTCTTAAGAAGTTGCATTAATGGTTTTTAAAGGCCACCTCCGTGATGAACAACAGTAGGTCAAGTCTTGGTTTAAAAAGACCACCTTACTTCAACAACAATGGATACATAGGGTTTCGAAGGCTGCAGTGATTGGTATTTTTTAAACCTCTTCAAAAGATACAAGGTCACTATTTCGAAATGAACATAGTTGTATGGTGTTCAAGATCTCCTTCATAAACACTTAAAATATCAATCTGATGAAGACCTCCTTCAAAGAGGGCATTTGGTTTGGAAAAACTTCATCAATGGCTTTCCTCGTAAAAGGACAGAAGGTGTTAGCCAGCTATAAAATTTGTTATATCAAACGCTGGCTAAATCATTTTTTGGAACCTTCAAGGAACAAATTCTATTGAAAAAGTGTTATCTCTTGAAGACTCTTGAAGGCCTCATGCCTTTGTCCAAAATCTTCCCTACTGTGCCCATTTTACACTCTAGAATTCTGCTGATTTCATTGAGGAAATACTGCTCCAAAGACCATTTTCCCCCTCCTTCCACTTCCAAAACTAATCTCATTTTTACCCCTTTATTCCCCATAAAAATCCTTCATTTTCATATTTTTCCCCTTTCCCCTCCATCAAAACCCCTTTAATGAGGTTTAAGACCCTTTCTTTGCCTTATCGAAACACTCGAAATCCATTAAAAACATTGAAAATTTCATAAAAAATTCCGTTTTATGCTGCATACTTAAGCCCCCTTGGGCTAAGTCCTAAACCACTTCCTCATTATATGCCCTAGTGCTGGATCCAAGCGCTAGACCCATCGGGTGCTTATCGCATCGGAGTTTTCCTTTGGGAGCATTTTTAATGTTTTTTCCCCACCTCCGATTGCGATGGCCCGATCACATACTGTTTCGGGGAAAATCACCCTAGAGGTTCGTTGGGTTACAACCTCCACAGAGCAGGGGCATGCTACTTAAGAAGGGCTCACACAACCATGCATGTTCAGGAAAAACTAAATAGAGTAGATCGAGGAAGTTGCCCGTAGGTCCTACGATTGAAGCAGATCTCGCGAGGTCCAAACCCCCAGCAACCGTCCTTCCTTCTTAACCTGAAAGACAAGAAGAAACAAGCACGAAGAACTGGTTGTACAACATATATCTACTCTAAATGTTAGTGAAATCCATATAAAACATCAGATAAACCATAATGAATGCTTAAATAACAATTTTCTCATATATGTAAGTAGACACTAACACGTATATTTCGGGAACAAGATGGTACTTCTGTATTATAAATAGCATGTACAGAAACAACGGGTGGAGAGATCACCTGAATCCTTCCACGATCTTCGAGCAGACCGTCGTCCGGATCCGTCCCGCCCTTGCCTCGCTAAGATTCCTTCCAAACTGGTGCATACGAGATGACATATAGGGAGATGAGCATCTCAAGGAAACAAGGGTTTCCTGTAATGAACTGGGAAAGTGTAGGAGGCACGGGGAATCAGACTTGGATAGGGAATACCAACAGAGTATAATATTAATAAATTCTCTCTCTCCCTTAGGCCATGCACATGAGGGGTTTTTATACTCCCTCCAAGTAGTTTCAACAGTTGGAAACAGTTGGCCACATACTGGGGTGGTTGAACTACCTGAGTAACCATCAACCCAGCCCGAAAATAGGGAATTTTTATATATTTTTTCATAATTTTAATGGCATACACGGAAAAGTGCATGTGAATTCGCGTATACACGCGGAAAAAGCTAGGCATAACCACGTATGGGGACTTTTACACTATTTTTAAGTGAATTTGTCCAAGTCTGTAGGAATGGGTGCCCAAAGCCATAAAAGCAGTCATGAATCATATGAAGGTGAGAAATGATGCTATAATAGATGCCCCCTAATATATGAGGTCAGAAGGGGTACATGATGGCCGAAACGTATTATGCACATAGAAAGAACTTCGCAAGGACAAGAGAGGACTTCACCAGATTTCAGCCTGCCAAAAACCAATGAAAGAAAACAGAGAGTCAACTCATGCTGAGGCGGGCATACCCATGCTCAGTCAAAAATACATCATATAGAAAGTGCTGAATAGATCCAACATGTATACAAGTATAGCTGAACTGAAAGTACATAATGAATCATCTGAGCATGGCCCGAAAATATAAGTCTGAATCAATGTCCAATTATCACATATAGAAAGATGATCAAGGATGGTGCAACTAGATGTCTGATCATATAAGTAACTGAATCTCCAAGTACCGAATCATAAGAGGTGGAACAAATGGTACAATCACGCAACTCGGGAGCCAACATATAGGATGCTGTTGTACTGAACTGCAACATATAAGGGTGGACGACATCACTGGCAGAAACTGAATGGACTGTCAAAAGTGAACCGAGAAATGCTGATGCAACCCGAGGTCTTCACCGATCACTATGGCACAATTCTACACAATGGGAATAAATGAGTTGAAGTCGACCATGTGAGAAATCGTTGGATTACCGGTCAATGATGTATACCGTTAACCAACGCGAGACAACCCACCGATAATGAAAATGAGTGTCAAGGTGCCCCAGTACAATCTAAAAAGTGCGAATGAATGAGTTGAAGTCGAACACTTGAAAGAATCTACCAATCAGGAGGCAATGATGAATCCCCACTGTCGATAGCGAAGAGTCTGCCACTGATGACTAAAAACCCTAAGGTACTGACAAAAAGACTCTAGACCTTATTCCCAGAGCAATGAGTCGGAGTCGATGGGAAAAGATCTGTTGGAAGGAAGGCATTAAGGCATCCCACATCAGTCCAGCGCGAGTGTAACCTGCAGGCCAAGATTTGGAAGGAATCGGACGAAGTAGAGTGACGGAACCAAAACCGAAGTACGTTTCCAACATGCACAAGATGAAGCTAGCGCACGGAAGAAACCCTCTGAACCAACCAATAATGAAAGCTGACACAGAGGCGAGAAATCCACCAATAGGGTCAAATGGAAATCAAGGTATTGCACGAATCCCAAGTGTGATAATGTATGCTGACGTCGAACACAGGGGAAACCACTCAGTCAAAGACCCATAATGATGATCAAATGCTGAGCACAAGGTCACCTATCAATGATAGAAATAGGGCCAGGGTGCGGCTCTAGGTTTGCTCTCAGAGCAATGTGTCGTAGTCGATAAGAGACAAACCCGCCGGCAAGAAGTCAATGGGGACCTTCTCAAACCAGCACGAGCAGAAGACCAAAACATCTGATGTGATAGAACATGATAGACAAGACCGGGAAGGCCGACTGAATAATGAGTCAAGAGACACCGCAGAATGGCCGACTCAGGCTAGACTTCCCTTGAACAAAAGCACGACTCGTGATGACCATGGCAGTAAAAAGTGACATTGTATAAGTCTGTTATGCAGGAGGAAAAACAAACTCTCCATATGATTGGAAGAGATAACCAACCAGGGGAGAACTGACAAGTGAAACATGGTAAAGGCTGAACCTAGGTCAAAACTAAAACCATCCCAAATGTAGGAGATATATATAAGTAAATGTGCTTTGTTCAAGGGCGACAAACTGACTCTGTACTGCCATCAAAACAACGAAGATACATCCCGTTCCTGCTCTTTTTGTTATATTTGATTTTTTTGTCTTTTTCATATAATAAGCCTGAAAAAGAATAAAAGAATGCTATGGTAGAATGGATAGAACAAGTATCAAAAAATCAGATGCACTAGTTCCTGGGATTGGAACAATCCTATGCTCAATGCAAGGTGGCGAAAACTGGTAAGCGATACTTAGAGGAACGTTCCATCCATGGGTAAAAGGTTTCAAGTCGTGATAGCTAAGTGCATGGAATGGTTAACTTGTACAGAGATTCAAGGTCAAAAGTTGGCTTAAACATCGAGTCCAAATGAAGCCGGCTAAAGGCCAGGATAAACAAGCAGCCAATATGCAATGCAGTAATACAACTTAACGACACCAGGGAGCCTCTAAGGTAAAAGCCAGAAAAAATGATAGTGATGAAGAAGAAGAATGAAGCTTCAACACATAAGACATGGCGGGACTAAAGAGGACTCCCGAGCCTACATAAAATGCAGCATGGGAAACAAGTGATAGCGAGGAACTAACTAGGAAGCCCATGTAAAGGAAGGCTCTACCATCAAGTCATGATTAAATAATCGGCGAGTGAAATGGGTGTAATACTCATGACCTGATGGGATCGACCCTAAGGCAAGTGATCAGTATGGAGGTTAGTATGCAAGATGCAACGAAGAGTGATTTCCCTAACCTATATGCCAGTGAAGATCATATACTTGCCGTGACGAGCTGGTAATCATGGATCAAAAACCGGGAAAAATCTCAAAATCGTCAAAATGTACCTGAAAACATACCAAACTGGGCACTTCCAAGAATCCGGGTTATGCAGCTTAAGATAGATCGAAAAATTAAGCATAACAAATTTTTGCGAAAATTTTCAACTTTTTAGCCATAAATAGACAAGTTACCTCATATTTGGTTCATTATTGCATTGCTGATTTGGAAAAAGTGCTGTGGAGAAAAAAAATTCTTTCGTCAAATCAGGAACAACCGACCATCGAATCACACCGAATTTTCAGGTAGGCTCCTCAATCATACTTGCAAATCATTTTGTTCGTTTAGAATTTAAAATTTAGTGAATTTTACCATTAAAACCCTTGCTAAAAAATGCGGACTTGCGCATACGCGGGTTCATAATAGGCAAGTCGCGTATACACGCGACTGTGCAAAGAAAAAGTCGCGTATGCGCAGGTCTGAAACTTAAAATGTGTGGCTAATGCATGATTTAATGAAATTTGACAGGATGACAATCTCATGGAGAGAACGTGAGCATAGCGCAATTGATCAAGAGGTCATGCAAGATCGAGCAGCACAAAATATCCTTCGGAATTGCGGATTGTTCAAATTCTTCAAAATGCCAAATTTGAAACGCAATCCTCGGTTGCTAGAAATGCTCGTCAATTACTGAGAACCAGACCAAGATTGCTTCGTGATAGATCAGATGCCAGTACGCATTGAAGTGGAAGACATATACTTTATTACTGGACTCTCCCGGAGGGGAGAACCAGTAGACTTGCACGGGAAGCCCCTGGGAGGGTTAACCGTGGAAGACTATGTCCACGTGTATTACGTAGAGGGTTCCGAAAAGGTTGGAACTCAGATTGCAATTAAAGATTTACGGGATTTGCACATGAAAATCCTCCTTTTCACCATTGGCAGAGTGGCAGGATCTGCCTCCCTACATCAGGCGTCCAGGACGCAAATGAGCATAGTAGTAGAATGTTTGACTCATGTGTATGATTGGTGCACAGCCCTATTACTGAACATGAAGCAACAGTTGACCTCAATCCGCCAAGAAAAGACCAAACACTTTGGCTACGGTACAATTTTGACAACATTCTTCTTTGAGAAGATACCAGCATTGAGACCCAGAGTTATCTCTACCATCAGTAGCCTGCGGGATCCAAGAATTGCCCGTTGGGCAGACATGATGAAGAGATTGGGGGGTAGTGAAGTACCCCGGACCACATGGGACGATGAGTTCTTCCGTTGATGGGGAGAACAAATCATCGTGGTGGACGACTATCCCTATGCCGGGATGGACTTTCGTGGAGATCCAGATCTAGTTCTTCCACCAGGCACAGCATGGGGCACAGTCGGTAAGTTTGCAAATTTTTTTGACTTATATAATTTTTTTTGGATTTTTTCAAATATGTATGAAAAAATGAAAAACAAACATGTTTTTGATTGGATTCATAATGACTGACAATTTAAAATGATCATGATTCAGATGTTGGACCAGTTCGACCTGAGGGTCTCCCGCGCCACAAGCGTCGCAGGGGCGAAGCAGAGACAATGGATTCAGACTGGACTCTCCAGGCCGTGCAGAGGAACTTGGAGGGACTAACCTGCCAAATACCTATGGCTGCCGTGGAGGACCTGCCGGAAGCCATCTAGAGACGGGTGGTAGGAGTGCCCCAAGACTGGGTATGATTATTCCGCCGAGTTGCCACCGCGGTCACGTTCTATAGGAACACGACTTCTGGGCAGGGACCTCAGGAGTAGATAGATATTATGTATTAGATGACTGTATATTCTTTTTGAGATTGAACATGATCGGGGCATAAGCCCAAGTTTTGTATGACCTTATGGATCCAAATTTTGTAAATTTTTTGAACACTCTGATGATATATATATAGCGATATTTGATGTGATGTGATAAATGTATCAAAATGTATGATGTTTTTGATGATTAAAAATTTATTGTATGGAATGATTAATATGCCAATCTAATGCTTGATTAGCTAATGAGTCAGCAAACCAATTTTCAGCTCGAGGAATATGAATGAATGTTAAAAATTGAAATGACCTTTGTAACAAACGTACCCTCAAGAACAATCGTAATAAAAATGGATCTCGTACCAGATAAGTGTTGTTCAACTGCGACACCACCAGCTGGGAGTCCAAGAAAACTACCAACGAATCAACACCCAAAGATATTGCCTCCGAGAGTAGATGAATGACTGCAGTGTATTCTGCTACGTTATTGGAAGCAGGACCAATGCAGACCCCTCTTGATACCAACAGCTGACCGGAAGGATAATGAAGCACCCAGGCCGCGGAAGCTAAGTTCCGGGTGTGTCTACTAGCACCATCGGCGAAACCAAAATGACTCATGACATCAACACAACCTGCCAAAGCAGATCAAAAACATCACCATCTCATCAAAAATCGAAAATCAAACAGATATGTACAAAGCAAAAAACCTACTATATACAAAGCAAAATGCCAGGCCAAAGCCTAGGCATAATACTTCTTCAAATAGAGCCCATTTCGGGGCTCCGGCAACTCGTTCCCTTCGAAGTCAACCAAGGTATACGCTCCTTTCTTAAGGACCTTTTTAACGATATAGGGGCCATACCACATCGACTTAAACTTTCCTGCCCCCAAGGCATCTTTTTCTTGGGCATAGACCAAAACAAGGTCACCTTCCGAAAAGACCCTAGGCTTGACCGCCTTATCGTACTGAACTTTTACTTGGTTTTTATGCGCTTCATTCATCGTGGCGGCATCTCGACGCTGCTCATCGAGATGTTCCAGATGAAGAAGCCGTTCTGCCAGACTAGAAGTGTCAGGAAGAAGTTCAACAACTAATTTAAGAGAAGGAATCTCGCATTCAATAGGAAATACGGATTCTACCCCATGCACTAGCTGAAACGGAGTAAAGCCAGTTGCAGTTTTCACTGACGTCCTGTATGCCCAAAGTGCAGGATATAGCATAATATGCCAGTTGGATCTAGCTTTATCAATTGTCCTTTGAAGAATTGTCTTCAAGGATTTGTTCACGGCTTCCACTTGCCCATTGGCCTGAGGATAATATGGAGATGAATGCTCCTACCGGAAACCCAATTTGAGAGCCAACTCAGCCATCATGCTATTCTGAAAATGATTGCCATGATCAGTGACAATCTCTCTAGGAATACCAAAACGAGCAATAACCTGGTTGAAAAGAAAAAGAGCTGCAGTCTCACCATCATTCCCAAAGTAGGCATAGCCTCGACCCACTTCGTAAAGTAGTCTACTGCTACAATAATGTACTTGTGACCTTTAGCCGAAGGCGGGTTACAAGTAGTATAATCAATACCCCACTTTGTAAAGGGACCAACAGTAATGACTGGAAAAAGCGGAGCTGGATGAGCGCGCATTTTTCGAGTATAGACCTGACACGGATGACACTTTTTGACCGATTCAATACAATCTTTGAAAATCGAGGGCCAAAAGTATCCAGCACGCAAAATATTTTGGGTTGTAGCAAGCCCAGATAAATGACCCCCACAAGCTCCACTGTGAGAATCATTGAGCACAGCCTCAGCTTCTTCGAAAGTTAAGCAGCGTCTTAGGATTGAATCAACCCCTCGACGGTACAAAGCATCACCAATAATCAAATAATTCTTGGCCAAGTGACGCAATTTACGACGCTCATCTTTCGAAAAAGTAGAGGGAAACTTCGCAGTCTGGAGATACACAATGATATCCCCGTACCAAGGATCCTGTGGAGAGATAAGAAACAAGTGTTCGTCCGGAAAGGACTCATCATAGATCATCTCTTCTCCACAGGGCAACTCGGAGATCAATTCCGCGAAAACTAATGATTTCTTGGATTTGGCAGACATGAACTCAAGATCAAATTCGTGTAAAATCACAATCCATCTATTGTATTTTCCCCCAATCACTCGCCTGCTGAGGACAAACTGAAATGGATTGGCAGCTGCCAAAACATAAGTTTTGCGAAGAATAATGTAATGCCAGAGTCGCTGCACAGCATGAACTGCTACTAAAGCTAATTTTTCTATCGGAGTGTACCTGATTTCAGGTCCTACCAGTCCTCGACTAAGGTATTAAATAACATGCTCTGCAAGAGCATCATCCTCCTGAACAAGAACCATACCGATGGTAGATTCTGCTGCTGCCAGATACAAAAGGAAATCTCTGCTATAATCAGGTGGACTCAATAAAGGAGCAGAGGTCAATGCTTTCTTCAAGGCATCGAATGAGCGTTGAGCGTAGTCGTCCCAAAGAAAAGGAACTCCTTTCTTCAACAGTCTCATAAATCCCTTTGTAACTTCAGCATAATTGACGATAAATCTCCGAAGAAAATTAGACTTCCCTTGAAGACTTTGAAGCTGACGAATTGAGGATGGGGGAGGCAACCGAAGTATTGCCTCAACCTTGAAGGGATCTACCCTTATCCCTTCCCTAGACACAATGAATCCCAATAGCCGACCGGATGTAACCGCGAAAACGCACTTGTTCGGATTCAATCGAATCTTATAAAAACGACATCTTTCAAATATTTGCCGGAGGTGACCAGGATGATCCATCCTCTTTCGAGAATGAGCAGCTAAATCATCTAAGTATGCCTCGATAATCTTTTTGATGTCGTGGAAGGTGTAAGACATGGCCCGCTGAAAGGCAGCCCCAACATTTTTAAGACCAAAAGGCATCTTCTTGTATGCAAACGTACCCCAGGGACAAATAAAGGCAGTCTTATGTTGATCTTTAGGACGGATAGTAATTTGATTATATCCGGAGAAACCGTCCATGAAGGAGAAAATCTCATTACCGGCACACTCGTCAATGATCTGATCGATAAATGGTGTGGGGTAAGTATCTTTAGGACACGCTTTATTTAGGTCTCTGAAATCGATGCACACTCGAATCATTCCTTGCTTTTTATCTACGGGAACGGGGTTTGAAACCCATTCAGTCAGAGGAACAGGGAAAATGAATCCTGCCTTAAGCAGCTTTTCAACTTCAGCTTTGATAGCTGTTGCCTTCCTAGGATTGACCGGACGAAGTTTTTGCCTCACCGGCTTAGCGTTTTCATACATCTTGATCTCATGCTGGACAATAGATGGGTCTATTCCAGGCATTTCCTCATAAGACCAAGCGAATACATCCCTATACTCTTTAAAGAGCTCGGTATAAATTTGAACCTCTTCACGGGAACATTCAGCTCCAATGAAGACATTCTCAATAATATTGGGATCCCTGGAAATGTTCACCGGGATAGTAGGAGAAATCACAGCCATGTTCCCTTCAGCATAAACCTGTGTTGGTGCTAAAGGGTTCAAGACTGGGTGAACAGGACTAGGAGACTGAGGACTTGGAAAACTTGTTTCAACTTCGCTCAAGTCAGGTAAGAAGTAAGACCGATGATGAAAATCATCCCACGGTCTATCTATACCAGTCATGGCTTCCAGGATGGCCTCTTCAGATGGAAGAGTGGTATCAAGGCAATCCTGGGCAGAAGAAGAACTAAGTGTCCAAGCTGGAGCCACATCTCCATCCAACTCTTCCGGTGACAGAGGAGCTGGGATGGATTCTACAGAGTCAACAATAGACTGATAAGCAATCTCAGCTACAGAAATAGGAAATACCATTCCACCCACTTGACCTTCCGCTAATGTGGCAGTAGGGGAAGGTAAGGTCCAAGGGTCCGAAAAATAATGAGTTCTGAAGAAATCTCTTCGAAGAGACATAGGATGAAATAACGTGTATACCGCGAAGGAGGAAGATCGAAAGTACCCATCAAGGAAGAATACATTCCAACTCCTAAATTCTCAACGGGCGCCTTAGTATTATCCAACTTCGGAACAGATGAGTCAGAAGACGCATTCAGGTCTACAGGAGGACAGTCCAGTTGATCCACTGTAACGATCCTCCCTTCGTGGGGGAAACATACAATCCGAAATAATGAGGATGCAATGGCATCCATCTCATAAATCCAGTTCCTCCCCAACAGAAGGTTGTAGTCGAAGCTTGCATCCACTACCTCAACCTCTATATTGACGGTTTTTCCCCCAACACAGATGGGCAAAGCCGGGACAATACCATGGGGTCTGTGAGAATGACCATCGAACGCAATAAGAACAGTGCTAGATGAAACAACTTTGGGAGATCCAAGTGTCTTCCAGCATGCGAGAGACATCACGCATGTGGAAGCACCCTCATCAACAACCGTTCGAAAGATATTGCACTTCCGATACGATGATTTAATATGAAAAGCCATGTGATGAGGAAGTCTCTTCTTAAAATTAGTCATATCAAAAGTAATCAGAAGAGAATTTTTGGATCAATAGCCCCAATGGCAGTGAGCAAAGCACTGCGCTGAGCCGGACAAGACTGGAGTACCTCTAAAGCTGACATAGCACAAGGACTCTGCGCTAGATCTTCCACAATTGAGTAGTTCTGGGCAGCCCTAGCATTTGGATTAATCGTTGATCGCTTAGAAGATGCTTTGGGCATCCGAGGCATAGACTCAACAGTAGGCTTCATAATGTGAAGCGACTCAGTAGCATAAGGAACTTCCTTAGCTTTCGAAGACTCTTCTCCACCATAATCACGGGATCTCGTAGCGATATCCGCGTGAGCAATCATCATAAAAATGTTCGATGGAATTTCCCCTTCCTGGGTGCTCCCAGAAGAAGCCCCAGGATTTTGGTTCGCGCCAACAACTAATTGCTGCCCTTGGGGAAAAGGGTTTGTTAACACAGCCTGGGAACTAGAAGAACCTTGCTGGGCTAACAAGCGCTGCGCATCCTGAATTTTAGGGCAAAGGTGTGTGAGATGGTCTCCAGTACACAACTTGCATGGAAACTTCACTTTCTTCTTCTCCTTTTGACCCTCACCAACACGCTCGTTGGTTTTATTTGCATTACCCTTCCCGTTCTTGCCCTTCTTCTTGTTATTTCGTCCCTTCTTCTTCCCATCGGATTGTTGATTTCCTTTGGGATCAGAAGCTTGGATAGCATTTATGGACAAAGACTGGGAAGGCGATGACTCAGCAGGCACAGCCTGACTAGAAGGAGCAGATTGCAAAGACAACTGCTGCAGTTGAGTAAGCAGGCTGGCTGCACCACTATTGATCGATCTGACAAGCCCATCACCATGCGAACCGGGCTTAGTTTTCGATAAATCTAATTTGGAGCGAGGAGCATTGGGAAAATATTTATAAAGGACCCCAGACTGAGAATAGATCAGTTCCAGCTGCTGGGCCCTGAAAATGGCCTGCTCCTCAGAAAATACCCCAGATAGGGATACATATTTTGAAATTTCTGACTGTAGAGATTTCAGAAACCATTCGAGAAGGAATTCTCCTGGAATATGAGCTTTAATAAGCCTCTTCCTTCTCCTCCATTCCTGAATGTGATCAGAAATGTGAGTTGCTTCGTCCTGCTTAAAATTAGCCAGGAGTTCCGTCCCAGCCTCATATCAGACAGGCAACTGAAAATGGTTTAGAAATGTAACAGCCAGTTCTCCAAATGTAGCAAAACTGCCCCCAGTTAACTCGATATACCATTTGGCAGCGTTTCCAGTTAGGGTGCGTTGAAATAATCTCAACCTAATCGAATCATCGATTAGGGAGTTCGAAGAACACCATAAGTGGAAAGTGGTGATGTGGTCAGCCGGATCCTCTCCATTCTTACCTTCAAACTTTGGAATATCTAAAGGAAGTTTGGTCGGGACCGGAGGCCACCCCGGACTATAACGAATCGGATCATTAGTCAACTTCGACAGATCTGGCAAGTTTAACGTTGCCAGAAAAGGTAAGCGAGGCAGAGCCTGAGGATTCCATCCTTGATGGGATGGATTCCCAACATTCTGAAAAGAATAGCTTGGATTTGATAAGGCACCAGGTTGCCAGAAAGGACTCATAGAAAAAGGAGAAGAACCTCCTCCCAACGCAGAGTTACCAAAGCCCAGACCAGTTCCCCCCGCTGAAGTATTGAATGAAGAGGAGAGCCCCTGATAGGGGTTCCAGGCATTAGAAAGAGGAGAAAAGGTCTGGTAAGCACTCGACGAAGGGAAAGAAGTATTCCCTTGATGACCTGCATAAAACTGATTCCCTGCCCCCGCTGTAGTAAACACAGGATTCCACCCTGTAAAAGTAGTCGAACTTTGCCCCCCAGACCAAGGGTTGAAACTCTGGGTCTGGGACGTAAACAGAAACGACCCTAAAGAAGGATTGGAACTAGGAATGTGCCCAGTTCCAAAGGGGAAACCCTGAAACGAAGCTGATCCACTAGCCATGTTAGACATGGGCGTAGATCCAGCTGCAACAGCGGAAAAGGAAAAAGAGGGGTTCCCTTGAGAGGGGAACCCTGAACATAAGGGACCAGAATGAGAAGCATGTGCTTGGGTGAACCCAGATCCAAACACAGCTGCACTAGTAGCAATCGAAGATGAAGCAATAGTGCCCCCTGCTTCAACAGAAGCATGAGTCTGAATGCCTGCAGCACTCACGGTAGAAGCCGCATTCCCAGTCGTGGCCATCGAAAGATAAGAATGATACGGAAGATCCGGCGGTCTCTCTGACTCAGGTCCAATGTACTGAACAACTAACGGATAATCAGGAGGAAGAGGAGATGGACCTGTAGCAGGAGGCTCAGGTACGTCTTCAATTTGAAAATCTTCTTCCCGAGGAAACAAAACTCGCGAGGTGAGCGGAACGCTCCTCTCGGAACCGACACCAGAATCAGCTACGAAACCTTCAGACCTTTGTGGAGGATCTCTCTCCACTGCGTCAGACGCCACAGGGTGGTAACCACCTGCTAAATCGCTCCTACGCCTTCTCGAAGAAGGCTCTAGACTCTCGGGAGATAACCCTCGGATTCTCCTCGATCGACGAGGTGCTTGATCAACCACTTTTATAGATTTTAAATTAGTCTCAAAAAAGTGAAAAGCTAGGCAAGATAGGAGCAAAGAGCACTCACTAAAATAAAAATCCCTGAGATGCAATCAAGCAAACAACCTCCAAGTATTTCCGCTCCGGGTGATGAGGACCGGACACCAAAATACAGGAAAGCGAAATATAGGACCTCCCGAAAGCAGTCTGGGATGATTAGGGCCCAGAACAACTAGCGAAGGTATCAGAAACAGTTACGCCGACCTCCTAACGATAGCCTTTGCCGGCTCAAGCACCCAAGCTTCGTAAGGGCACCCCCCAGAAGTACTGCTGAAAGTGATGCGACGTCTGCCTCAGGTACCACGGGTATTCCCCCCCGCAGTCACCTGTGTGGAACCTAGGAGTGGCAACTATGGGCACCAATCCGTATCAGAAGCCGGGCGAAACGGTCTTGAGGTCAGATTCAGCTAATCGGAGAGGGGGTATCCCTCTTCTCAGCCTTCACTTCCCCTCGCGCTTGACTCTCTGGAGGAGAGCTTTCCCAGTCCACCTAACAGAGTTGGATTTCACTCAATTAATCAACTTCTACGTTTTGTTTGAGCGGCCTTGGAGAGTTAACTCTCCACTCACCTAATCCAAGGCCCTACAACCTAGCTAGTTGGTGTATGACACTTAGAAAACTTGCTAGTTGATTTTAAATTATATTTCTTATTTTAATGGGCTGTTATGTTAAGTCACAAGGATATGGAGATGAAACTTATGATGTTTTTGACGCAAAAAGAAATTAATAAAAACTTAACTACATGCAAATGCAGTTATTGTCTTTCGATGAAAAGCAATCTCTACACGGGTTCTACGAGATTAAAAATTGTATTTTTTCTTTTTAGAAAGCAAACTCACACTCACAAAAACTATGAAATTGACTAAATGTTTAAATGCACCTAATGCAAATCACTACAAGCATGCAAATCCTAAGATGCAAAATCTCCTAAAGCAGAGTGTTGAGGAGGTAAATCCCCTCTGCGGACAGAGGCGATCCCTACTAGCCCAGCAGGGGTCTAGCAACAATCAAATAATGTTACGACGCAAGTTCCTAGTTACGAATGAAAAGACTAAAGATGGAAGCCTACCTGGAATCCGATGCTATGATCTGAAGAAGAGAGCGTCCCCGTTCCTCAGCCTCAGCAGATCACGATCCCTCCGCGATCTCCGCGGATGAACACCTGCACATGCAAGAAACGAATAGATACAAGCATAAAATCCGGCATACGTAAATAAATATCAGTCAGAAAGGATATTACTCATATTAACATAATGGAAAATAGAGTGGAACCATAATCGTAATCATCTATTAAATAACAAACGAAGAGAGATTACAACCAAGTTCTGACGTCGTGGTCTCCTTCGGATGGGTCTCCAGTCGTTCACGTCTCGCAAAGCTCGCCAGGGAAAGGGCAAACCTCTCCAGAGTCTCTCGACAATAGTCTCCTTACTTGAGTCGGCCTTAAAGGGAAAAGAGGGCTCTTTACAGCACAAGGCTCTTGGGAATATGGAGATTCAAAGCTTAGGCACTTCCCCCCTATCAGCCTTTCAGCCCCTTCATCAATGGATGAAGGCTATATTTATAGAGGAGAGGAGGAGGTTGGGATCCCTACAATAGTGGAAGGGAGGCCTTATCCTTTGGGAGGTTCCCCATATGGTGGAAGCAAGAGGCCAAAGGAGGAAGGTCATGGTTATTCAGGCGAAACCACTCTTGATGACTCATCCATGAAGTTGTTGTAATCGAAACTTCGCCTCTTTTTTAAAAAACTTTCCATAAACAGAGTGGTGCGGGTGCAACACTGGGACATAGTGCCAATTGGCGCGGTCTCAGTGTTAATTTCCCCCCATTGGCGTGAGTACATAATGGGCTACCAACGCCAAGGCAAAAACAGGTGTTTTTAGGGGTCTGCTCAGGAAATAATCAACAGAAGGAATGTTGTCCTCATGGAAAGGGATGAAATGATGGCATTTGCAAGGCATGACACTGCTCATAGGTCACATAATGGGTCCTCCATTGTGCGGGACGGGGAATGGTAGGGACGATGACAAATTACTGTGTAACAGATTCCCCCTAAAGTATGAGGCCTGAGAGAGAGAGGGGTGAAATGCTTTACGAGAACATGTTCAACTGAAGCCCTGCCGTCGGAAAACCTATGCAGAAAAATACAACTGATATCTCAAGTACATGATGTATATGTGGTATGGGCGCAGCCATCCGAAACAGAGTACACTATAATCCGGATCCAGGGTATGGGCGCAACCATCCAGCGAGGATCAAATAAATAGACTCAGGTATGGTCGCAGCCATCCAATCAATGAGTCATATACATAATGATAATAATCCACAATTGCAGCCTGGATTACAACAGACACAATCTAGGGTCTTGCGCTCCATCTCGACCCAAACAAAGTACAAGTTCGAGCATGCGAATATGTGAGCTGAAGTCGAACATGCAGGAACATCGTCTGATTACCAGCCAATGATGAAAGCTGTTAACAGACGCGAGAGGAACCACCAATAATGACAATGGCCCTCAAGGTACTGCAGGTACAAAATACGGCGTGTGAATCAATGAGTTGGCGTCGAACACCCGCAGAATCACTCGATCGGAGGCCAATGATGAAAACCTCACGTCGAATGCGACGAACCTACCATTGAGGCATGCAGGCTCCAAGGTACCTGTTGGGGTTCAAATGTTTTGGCCAGGTTGACAGAGACCAAAAGATGAGACAACATAGAACCACTTTCAGACCTTAGGATCTAGCCCTCCTAGGTCCAGAGAGGGATCTCTCTATGATTATCAAAGGATATATGTCTGTAAGGTTCTCAATTATGATTTTAGGCTAGTTATAGGCTCAAGGTTGTTTGTTTGATTGTTTGAGTTTGGTTGTTGAGAATCAGGAAGGAAGGTTTCATCATAAGACAAGGATGGGTAAAGAAGGAAGCTAGGCAAGAATAGATAACTCAGGGAACATCAAGGCCATTGGGCAATGGAGTCAAGAAAGGATTTACTTATGTTCAATGTGTAAGCTTCAGTTGGGCTAGTCATCTAGAGCAATTTGGATCTCAAAGACTGATTGGTGGGATGGAACACTAAGGGATGAGAATGAAGGATGGAAAATCGTCTGATTCCTTCTATAGATCAGGCCAGAGGTCATTTAACTCCAGGCATGCTTGGACAAAACCATAGGCAACGCCAGGGGTCTTGAAAAGGTTTGTATTGGAAGGGCAGGTTATGAAGAGGCAGCGACAGGCTTTACACCTCCCAATTTTCCTAACCTCTTCAATTAAATCTTAACAAAGACATCCGAACACTGATTCTATTAACTTGCACATCAGAGAGCAGGCAATAATCATCCACTACACTGGTTTAGTTAATTAAAAACAATATTCAGACACACAATGAGCAGAACCACACACAATGAAGCGAGAAAACATTAAATGCGAGAGAAGTACAGGATATAAGGTACCTAACAAAGGGTAAATCTTATATCATGCATTCGAATGTCGTCGGGGAAAAATTTATGAAATGATGAAATAAACACGAATGAGAAAGACATCACCAAGCTAGATTAGATCGGGATCAATGGCCTTATCATGTTAAACACAACACCAATCGGGTACATCACTACCCAAAGCTTTTACATTCCCGGCTGAATACATCCTATTCCTCGACCATTCCTTACCACTCTATACGAATATTGCCTCGGGACAAAGGCTTGCAATTCTAGCGATAATGCCATCAGCAGCCATTACAATGATATCTACGTGCTTAATAGCGAGAGAAGAGAGTTGGAAGGCCAGAATTTGAGGAGGTAGGTGAGTTTTAAATGTTACAATTAAACACCACAATGAATGCAGGGCCGAGGCCCATTCTGCTTGATACACTCTATATTTAATCATTGTCACCTCTCTCGTGAAAGAAAGATCTGCTCCGGATACGATTTGACCTTTGGGCTGTAGTACTTCAGGTGATTTGAACAAAATGAAATAACTTGCTGGGAGGTCTGCCTCATGGATGTTAGATTGCTCTGAACTATAGCTGGGATGGAGAACTCCTTCAGGGACACGGTGCATAATAAATACTGTATGGAAGACCTGTCCTTTATGGAAAGACATTCTTCTGATAAGAAACCTTGATATTACCTCTTATTGATGTTCAGGACCTCCAGAATCGATCCTCGGGGTCTTCAAAATGATGCTTTGCCTCTTTAAACCTCTGTTTCAGGGCTCAAGATCTTTGTTGCCGCGCATTAATCCCCCTGCTCTGTACTGAAAATCTTTGCTGTTTCATGACTGCCTCTGTCGGGTTAGCTCAAGCTTTTAATGGCGCCGGCAAGATTTTGGCGTTTGAACTCCACTTTCCTTTAATGTAAGTCCTGACAGTCCCATTCCTTGACTTTCCTGATGGTACTGGTTCATTGGATTTGATCCTGACTGCGCCGCTAACCATTAAGGTAGTACATTGAACAGAGGTGGTCCTTTTCCTCTAGAAACTCTGCAACACGGCCAATCTGTGAAGAAACGTTGGACGGAGCAACGGACGCAGGGTGAGCTGAATGGTGGTGCGGCGGTGGAGGAAGCGAAGGTATTATGTAAACAAACGATGAAAATGCAGTGAAGTGGTGGAATGCGCGAATAACAGGGTTTGGTATGATCATGCAGCGCGGACCGTTAGATTCTGGCCTGGAGGCGAAGATCAACGGTGGAGATTGAATGGCGTAATCAATATATGAAACTAACCAAAACAAACAAAATGAACGAAATGCGGCGGATATGAATGAAAGAGTGGGACCCAGCGGAGGCAGAGGGCGATTAGATCTTGACCGTTAGATCCCAGATCCAATGAACGGTTAGGATCAGATCGGAGGATCGCAATCGGGGGGGGGGCAAGGGTGACACATCCAAAAAGTTCCGATTGTGATCGAGGCGATGTTGCGATTGAGTGATGACCATTGATCTGTGGGGAAAAGGACGGACCAGATGTAATCGGGGGGGAGGCGGAAGCAGTTGCGATTAACGCTGGACCGTTGATCTGTGGAGAAAATGACGGTCCAGATTGAATCGGGAGACAGAGAGAGGACTCGCGATCAGCGGAAAAGGGAAGAGCAATGGCCGTTGGATCATGTAACATACAGACGGCCAGGATTTAATCGGGGAGGCGGAGGGAAGGCTTGCGATCAGCGATCGAAAGGGGAAGCGATTGAGCGCCGACCGTCGATCTGACGGGGAGATCAACGGTGGAGAACACAATCGGAGGGGATCAGCGATTGGCGGAGGACCGTCGGATCGGCATGAAAGTGGACGGCGGAGATTTAATCGCTCAATCGCAATCGGGGGTCACACGAAATGATTTGCGATTGCGATCGGAGAGGGGCTTGCGATTGAGCGCTGGCCGTTGGATCGACTGAAGGATGATCGGCGGAGATTAAATCGGAGCACGCAATCGGAGGTGGGAGCAGAAGGCTTGCGATCAGCGGAGGGCCGTCGGATCACGAGGAGATCAACGGTGGGGACAACAATCGGAGGGGTAGGTGCGATTACGCGTTGACCGTCGGATCAGAAGGGAGATGGACGGTCCAGATCAAATCGGAAGGCACGCAGAAAGACTTGCGATCGGCGATCGGGGGAATAGAGCGATTGAGCGCTGGCCGTTGATCTCGGGAAGAGTGGACGGTCAGGGTGCAATCGGAGGATGGGAAGAGGGACATGCGATGGTCGTCGGATCAGCAGGGAAGCGAATGGCCAGGATTGAATCGAAAGATCGCAATCGGAGCGCGATGCGATCAATCGGGGGGTGTCACTTGAATGTTCCGATTGCGATTGACGGGGGCTTGCGATTGGCGCTCCGCCGTCAGATCTCGGGAAGATCGACGGCCCAAAACGCGTCGCGGGACTTATTATAACAAAACACTCGCATCGGCTGTTTTCAATATTACACAGGGCTTTCGCACCCACCCGGCTTCCGATTGCGATTGGCCCCCAAGGCTTAAGCACTTGGCCTTTGGGGGACGGGCATATGTGGGGGAGTGGTTGAAGAGGCTTAACGGGAAAGGGGCTAGGCCTATTATAAAGCCGGGAAAGTGGGTTTTTGGCCCGTTTTAATGGGTTTTGAGGGATTTAAAGGGAAACGATAAGGGGAAAAAGGGGAAAAAGGCTAAACAAAGGGTAAGAGGGGAATTTAAAGGGGATTTTAGGGGGATTTGAGGGGTAAAAGGGAAAATAGAAGGGGATGACAGGGGGGATGAAAAGAGGCTGAATGAGGGAGGAATAAAGGGAGTTCAGACAAAGGGAAAGAGGGGGGGAACTGATGTATGTTGTAGGGGCAAAAGGAGGAATGATAAGCCATGTTAGAAATTTACTAGCAGAGGGGGATTTGTATTGGGCACAGCAATTGAGGGACTTCAAGGAGGATGGATTTTCAGGGGAAAGGCATTCCTTGAAGACTCAACAATGATTTAGCCCCCTATTTGCTTGTCAAAAATTTCATAGGGGGGCTATCAGTGGCTCCACATGGGGATGGCTTCTTCTTGAAGGAGTCAAGAATTCAGAAATCGATCTCTTGGTGTAGGCCAGATGCCTGCTGCTATAAGCCATCTTTCTTCTTTCTTAGGATTAGCTGCCACAATATATCGGATACACAAATCAGCAGAAACATTTTCCCAACCAATCTACCTACCCAAACTAGAGTTCTAAAAATCTTCCCTTGGGTGCATTTGAATTAGCAGACCCTTTACATTTTATTTTGCAAAACAAAAACAAACCTATTCTAATTCTACCCTTATTGCTCTATGAGGCCAGATTAGACTGTTGGCCTCATATATTTCTCTACCTAAACTATTACCTGTTGGGATTAGACTGTCCAACAGGTTTCTTCACCTAAATTCTAAGACAGGAAATTTAAACACAGCCAAGCCAGGATTAGACAGTCTGACTTGCTGGGCAGAAACTTGAAGAAAACAAAACTGTGAAGGCATGGAATTTTGCAACTGTGAAACATCCTTCTTTCTTCCTTGTGACTCAGGTTTTGAGCATGTTTGAGTCACTTCTTTCCTTTACTCCAGCTCTGATTTTGGGCATATTTAGAGCTGGATCTTGTGGTCACTGCTGATCCAGATTTTGAGCTTGTAAGGACCAACTATTCTTCTTCCCTTTGGCTCAGATTTTGAGTTTATTAGAGCCAATCCTTTTGCCTCAGAGGTTCATGTTTTGAGCATGTCTGAACCTCTCTTCTCATTCTGTTTTTTGGGACATTTTCTTCTCCTTTTTGCTGAAAATGAAAATTTGCAACGGTATATACAATGGAGGTGAAACTGGAAATGGAAAATTAGCAGAAATAGTGTTTGAGCATCCTGCCATTGACAGGACCCCCAAACATCTCTGTACCATCAAGTTCTTGTAAGAAGAATGCATTAGGACCCACGGTGGCTTGAATGATGAATGGACCTTGCCACAAGCTGTCGAATTTTCCATGTTTGCCTTTATCCTCTCTTCTTGAATCCCATCTCAGAACTTTGTCCCCAACCTTGAAATTTGCTGCTTTGGTTCTTTTGTCAAACTGTCTCTTCATGTTTTCCTGTACTCTGACAGCTCTGTCATAAACTTGCTCTCTTGTTTGTTGCAAATGGATTGATTCATTAATTCTCCTTATCATGCTGTCTTCTTCTGATTGGATTTCTTGAATAAGCTTTACCACTGGTATCCCAAGGCTAGTAGGAAAAACTGCTTCTGTCCCATAAACCAGCTGGAAGGGTGATGTGCCAATAGATTTCTTTGTAGTGAGCCTGTCTGCCCACAAGGCATGTATCAACTTTTTATGCCAAGACCTTTTATTTTCTTCCAGCAGCTTCTTAATGATTGTAACCAAGCTTTTATTTGATGATTCAGCTAGGCCATTACCCTGGGGGTAATAGGCAGTTGAATGTCCAAGCGCAATTCCGTACCTGTGACAGAAATCAATCATTCTTTTGGATCCGAAAGCAGCAGCATTGTCGGTGATTATTTTCCTTGGGCAGCCAAACCGAGACAGGATGAAGTCTTCTAGGAACCTAATGATGACAGAATCGGTGGCATTCCTAGTGGGTATGGCTTCTATCCATTTAGTGAAGTAATCAGTAGCAGTCAAGATCCATTTGTGTTGCCCAGAAGAAGAGGGGTGGATTTCTCCAATGAAGTCTAAGCCCCATTGCATGAAGGGACCTTCTATGGTGATAGGTTGCAGAGGGAGGGGAAGGAGCTTCCTTTTGCCCTAAAAAATTTGGCATTTGTGACAGGTAAGGACCATTTTATGCACATCACTGAAGAGTGTGGGCCAATAGTAACCAGCCCTGAGTATCTTGTTTGCAATGGTTTTCCAACTCAGGTGACCTCCACATTCCCCAGCATGAAATTCAAGTTTGATTTTTTCAGCTTCAGTTTCAAGCAAACATTTCAGCAAAAGACCATTTGGATTTTTCCAATACAGACTCTCATTCATAATGCAGTAATTTCTAGCTTTGAGTTTTACGAAACTGGCCTTTGTTTTGGACAGTTCTGGGGGGGCATTGAGGTGTGTGAGCACGTAAAGGATATCAGTGTACCAAGAAGAGTTCTAAAACTGCTCCTCAACAGTTTGATGGGGCAATCCTTCGTGCTCATCCAGGGCATTCATCATGTTAATATCAAGGGACTGTAGATTAGATTCAGCCATCAATTGGGCCAGGCCTTGACCTTTGATCAGCTTGGTGGGTTTGATCTCAATGTCATATTCTAAAATTGCAGCAATCCATTTGCCCCTTTTCCCATCTGGGTCTTGGGACAAGATATCTTTGACCACTATATTTGGCACATAGGCAATGGTGTGAGAATGCAGAATGTACACCCTAAAATCTTTCAAGGCCTTAATCAGGCCATAGGCCTGCTTTTCCATGATGTTGTACTTTAAGGGTGCATCTCTTAGGGCTTTACTGAAGAAGGCAATAGGCTGTTCCTTACCTTCCGCATTTTTCTGCAGCAAAACTGCTGCTATGGTGTGTGGGGAGGCAAATGAAAAGATCAGAAAATCTTTTGAGAAGTTAGGCCTGATAAGGACAGGGGCCTGGGTGAGTGCAAGCTTTACTGACTCAAAAGATTTCTTGGCTTCGACAGTCCACTTAATTCCATCATCTTTCTTCAGCATTTCAGTCATTTTCCTAAGATGCTCAGCAAGGTTGGGGATAAATCTTCTAAGAAAATTGATCTTCCCGATGAAGGACTGTAGCTCCTTGATGTTTCTTGGGTGTGTAATTTGAAGTATTCCCTCAACTCTCTGGGGGTCTATCCTAATCCCTTTCTCAGATATAATGTGGCCAAGGAGCTTACCTTCTTGCAGCCCAAAAACAATCTTCTTAGGATTTAGGGACAGACCGTACCTTCTACATTTTTCGAAAACTTTCCTCAGATGTTTTAAGTTTTCTTCTTCTGTTTTAGAAAAGACAGTTAAGTCATCCAAGTAAATAACTATAAAGTGTCCAATCTCATCTGAGAAAGCAATATCCATTGCTCTCTGGAAGGTAGCTCCAGCATTCATCAATCCAAAAGGCATTTTCACATACATGAAGGTGCCCCATGGAGTGGTAAAAGCTGTTTTGAGTTGATCTTCTGGGAGTACCAGAACCTGGTTGTATCCTGAAAAACCATCAAGCGGGGAGATTCTTTTAGAGCCCACTACCTTCTGTAAGATATGTTCCATTCTAGGCAAGGGGTAGTTATCTTTCAGGGAGGCTCTCTTGATGTTTCTGAAGTCTATGCACAATCTAATCTCCCTTGTTTTCTTCCTTACAGCTACTAAGTTCGACACCCAATCAGAAAACCTTACAGGGACAATAATGCCTGCATCATACATCTTCTTAATTTCCTTTTCTACTGCAGGCAATTGTTTTGGATTAATTCTACGGAGTTTTTGTCTGAAAGGTTTCTGATTTTCCTTCAGTGGTATCTTATGTTGTATAATGTTGGTGTCATAGGCCTTTAAGTCTTCATAGCTCCATGTAAACACATCAATGAATTCCTTAAACAAGTCAATGTATCTTTTCTTCATGTCTGCAGGTATAGACTTAGCCAGTTTTTTCATTTTGGGTTTGTCTTCAGTACCTATGTTGCATTCTTCTACATCTGATTCTGCATGTTCTATTGTGGGATTCTTTGCAACATCATCAAAATCAAAGAGATCCTCTAAGGGTGCTAAGCCTCTTGGTATGTTCTTGTCTTTGGCTTGCAGCACCTCCATTTCTTCTCTATCTGTGTTTTCACGTTTTATGGCTGAATCCCCAGTTTCTTCAGAAAAAGAGTTTATTTCTATACTACAAGGTGTTTCTAGTTCATCTGGGGAATCCTCACTTGGGCAGCTGTCATCATATTTTGAGTCTGAATCAGAAAATTCAAACTCATTTCTGCCCATTACGAAATCTTCAATCTGTTTGTCTCCTTCAAAGACCTGCCAGTATTTTTCATTGTCTGGCACTGCAGGCCTGAATTTAGTCTGAATGATGATTTGTTGGTCAACTGGGGCCTTAGGATAAGAGCTAGCTAGGCAGGCTAGTCCATTTGCGATAGTGATTTGACCCCTAGGAATGAATACTAAATCATATTCAATGAACGTTTTCAGCAAATCTAGAGTATCGTTCCTATATGCCCTAAGCCTGGGGTGTTTTGCCGAATACTCACCATTCATCTGTTTGATTACTAACTCAGAGTCTCCTCTCACGACTATCCTACGGGCTCGTAATTTTTTCAACAGATTTAAACCCAAGATTAGAGCCTCATATTCTGCAATGTTGTTCGTGCATTTGAAATGCAGGTTGACAGCGTGGTTCTCCGTGTGGTCATTTTTGGTGTTACGCAGCCACACTCCCGCTCCAGCGCTTTGTCTAGTACAGGACCCATCAAAGTTCATTTCCCACAGGGGTTCTTTGTTTACTTCCACTTCGCTTTCTCCCCTACAGCTGGGTTCGCCATTAGGTTGAGTTGGGAGATCTATACTAGGTTGTAAGCTACCTTGTTGTTCATAGAGGCCATGGATGTCAGGGAGGTGGTTAGCCTGCCGTTCTTGTTCTGTTTCTGTTTCACTTGGAGTGAGAGGTCTGCCACAGATCCTACGTGCTTCGTTTCTGATTTCCTCTTTGTTTTCAGTGCGTTGCCCATGGTTTTACTGATCATATTCTTCCAGAGTGGCCATTATGTGGAGGTCCATAGGCTCGGTGTTCTCATTCGTATGCCTACTCTGAGACTCTGGCTCTTCTAAGGATTCATCATTACAAAAAATGAAGGAGTCAATATCGGTATGCACAGAGTATAATGGTGAATTTTCAGGTTTCTCGGGGCTACTGACTAGGACTTTCATTTGGAACTCTCTATACAGTCTTCTTGATTGGCCAAATATAGGGATAGTGGCATATGAACCATCCATCTGCATGGTGCCTTGCAGCTTGGCTCCCCATGATCTAGATAATAACATGCCATACTTGGGTGGCACGTTTTCCACCACTACATCCATGACCATACATTTCACAGGAATCTGAGTTAGGCTCACGCATAAGTCTTTGATCAGGCCAAGACATTTTACTCTACTAGAGTCAAAAGAGTATAAGTCTTTGTAAGGTCTGGTGATTTCTAGGCCTAGCTTCTCCATGACTACTTTAGGCATTAGATTGTGTGATGCACCGGATTCATGCATGGCATTATGGAGGATCTTGTCATGAATGTTAAGACTGATATAAAAAGGTGGAACTACCCCTTCCTGAAATTTCCCCTCAATCTTGGGACCGATTAAGAGGGCAGGCTGATCATCGCTCAAATTTACAGTGTCATTATTTATACTCAGATTTAATGCCTTCAAAATCTGGCCCTTATATACATCCTGAGAGGCCAACTCAGATAATGGTACAGAGATTTTGATTTTTGCAATCTCACTTTCTAAACTGAAAGTGGATTGAATCTTGGAAGTATTCAACTATGTTTTATTTGCAGCCACCTTAGTAGTTGGATCGGTTTGTGTCTTCTCATTATGTACATGTGTAGACACAGTTTTATCAGGAGCACTAACTAGGGTGCCAGTGCTACTGGTTGGTTGACTTTGTTTTTCATTGTTTTGGTTGTCCTTTTCTTTGTTACTCTCAGAACTCTTGGCCATTGAATTGTTGTTCACGGCAGTTAATTTAGAAGATTTTTCAGGCCTCTTTTTGATGGTTACCTCAGGAGTTTGAGGTTTGGAAGTGTCTTGGTTCTTTTTACTCCTGAGCTCATATTGTTCTCTGACCTGTAACATGGCATTTTCGAATCCCAACCTATAATCCTCAGATTCAAACCATTCCTCCTCCCCATAAGAGGTTGAGGGTTGGTCCTCTTCTGAATCACAGTTTAGGATTGAGTCCTCTATTTCGAACATGTTTATCACATTCCCCTCAGACTCTTCTATGATTCCCTCATCCTCATCGAGAAAGTTTTGGAAAGGGGGAATGACTTGCTGATCTGACTCTTTCTGCCTATTGGGAGTGTTGTTGTTTATTCTAAAGTTCTGGTTTTGGTTTTGATTTTGGTTCCTGTTCTGAGTGATAGCCATCTTTTCGACCACTTGGCATAGCTTATCCAGATTCTTAGACAATCTGTCAATATTAGGATCGGAAGTGGAGGCTATAGTGTCATCCTTGTATGTTACTCTCTTTTCAGCTCTCAGCTTGGCTCTTTTCTCAATTAAGTTTGCCTCTATGTTGACTGCCCCTTTCTGCATATCCTCCAATGTGGTGTATTCTTTATCTCTAAGCTCATAGGCCATGTCAGCATCAAATCCATCAGGATACTTGGCCAGGGCCATACCTTGTGGAGGTTTCATGTGTGGGGGAAGAGCATTGTAAATGCTATTGAATCTGGTGGTGTAATCGTGAACACTCTCTCCTGCGTTCCTCTTAAGGGACATGTATTCTGCTAGGAGCTGGCGAGGGTTTGCTCTAGTTTCCCATTTGTTAATGAAAGTCTGGTATAAAGCAGGGAGATCTTGGATACTACCAGCAGGTAGGTTTTTAAACCACTTTTTAACCTCTCCCCCCAGGCTCTGTGCAAAAATTCTCATTTTGATTGTTTCATCATCAATTTCCATATAGTCGAAAGAGTCCTCCATTTTATCTACATGTTGTTGTGCAGTTGTAGGCTCTTTAGCAGGGAAGTGTGGGATTTTTGATTGATAATCACCTGGTAAGGGCAGTAGAGGCTGAGGTAAAACTAGAGGTGCATACCAGGCTGCCATGATGATGTTCTGATGAGGTATAGGGTTGGATTGAGCGGTTGGTAGTTAGATGACAGGGATGGTAGGACCAGCAGAAGTCTGTTGAGAAGATCTAGGGCGGGAAAGCCCCGAGTTTTGGAGAAAGTGGAGATCAGGCGGTGTGGAGGGAGGGGTTTCACTGTCCCAAGTGTCTGGCTGGTCTGGAACAGTGAAAGACCTAGTTCTAGGTAATCTGTTTTGGAGGCCTAGGTCAAAGAAAGGGTCTAATAGAGCTGCAAGATCTTCTGGTGCGGAATTGGCTCTATGAATGTTGTCAGAAATAGTTGATCTCCTACTCACAGGTGTTCTTTTAAGAATTCTCTCAGGATTATCAACTGTTTCAGGTGGGTTTGGATCAGGGAAAGCTCTTGTATGAATGGTTCTGTAAGCCAGAGTGCTGTTTATAAGCCAAGCAGCTTAGCCCTACTTGTTATTTCTACTGCGGTTAATATTGTCTTGGGAACTGGTCTCCCAGTGGAGTTTTCATTATGCTTGGGACTGGTCTCCCAGTGGAGTTTTCATGTGAAACCGAAATAATCAGCAGGCCTACTGATCACCAGTGGAGTCTTTAACGTTTAGGAACAATGGAGTCGCCAGGTGGAGGGTTTAGGATGATTCTAGGGTACACTGTCCACCACAGTGCTCAGGCGCTATCACCTTTCAGGAATCTCCTCTAAAGCAACAAGCTCCAACCAGAGATTGACTGGGAGGGCATTTACCAGATATGTCATCCCTGAATAGAGGATGAGATCTGGAGGCTACCTGGCCCTATCCAGGCTCTGTCTAAGAGTGTGGTGGATATTCGATAATGGAGGCTGATTCAAGAAAGGTGTGACTTACTATCAACCTAGCCAGAGCTCTAAGCTTCTAAGGATGTTTGAAATGAAAGCACTCAGAAGTCCCCAGTGGATTCGCCATTATGTTGGTGACGACAATGGGAAATAGACCAACTATCAGCGGTTCTTGACTCTCACATTCCTCCCCAGTGGAGTCGCCATTATGTTGGGGTTCCCATGTTTTGGCCAGGTTGACAGAGACCAAAAGATGAGACAACATAGAACCACTTTCAGACCTTAGGATGTAGCCCTCCTAGGTCCAGAGAGGGATCTCTCTATGATTATCAAAGGATATATGTCTGTAAGGTTCTCAATTATGATTTTAGGCTAGTTATAGGCTCAAGGTCGTTTGTTTGATTGTTTGAGTTTGGTTGTTGAGAATCAGGAAGGAAGGTTTCATCATAAGACAAGGAGGGGTAAAGAAGGAAGCTAGACAAAGATAGATAACTCAGGGAACATCAAGGCCATTGGGCAATGGAGTCAAGAAAGGGTTTACTTATGTTCAATGTGTAAGCTTCAATTGGGCTAGTCATCTAGAGCATTTGGATCTCAAAGACTAATTGGTGGGATGGAACACTAAGGGATGAGAATGAAGGATGGAAAACCGTCTGATTCTGTTTATAGATCAGGCCAGAGGTCATCTAACTCCAGGCCTGCTTGGACAAAACCGTAGGCAACACCAGGGATCTTGAAAAGGTTTGCATTGGAAGGGCAGGTTATGAAGAGGCAGCGACAGGCTTTACACCTCCCAATGTTCCTAACCTCTTCAATTAAATCTTAACAAAGACGTCTGAACACTGATTCTATTAACTTGCACATCAGAGACCAGGCAATAATCATCCACTACACTGGTTTAGTTAATTAAAAACAATATTCAGACACACAATGAGCTGAAAACATTAAAGACTGAGAGAGCTGGGATATAAGGTACCTAACAAGGGTAAATATTATATCATGCATTCAGATGTCAGTCAGAAGAACATGAAGTGAAATGGAAATAAACACAGAGATAAGAAGAACATCACCAACTGCTGTAGATTAGGATCCAATGAAAACTACTTATCATGTTAAACACAACACCAATCAGGTACATCACCGCCCAAAGCTTTTACATTCAGCCTGAATACATCCTATTTCTCAGCCTATCATACCACTACCACACAGGAAACTTGGCTCGGGACAAAAAGGCTTGCAATTCACTGATAATGCAGCAACAACCATTACAATGATATCCCTCTGTGCTTTATAGCAGAAGAGACACAGAGGACCGGCTGAGGAGGTAGGTGAGTTTTAAATGTTACAATTAAACACCACAATGAATGCAGGGCCGAGGCCCATTCTACTTGATACACTGTATATTTAATCATTGTCACCTCTCTCGTGAAAGAAAGATCTGCTCCAGATACGATTTGACCTTTGGGCTGTAGTACTTCAGGTGATTTGAACAAAATGAAAGAACTTGCTGGGAGGTCTGCCTCATGGATGTTAGATTGCTCTGAACTATAGCTGGGACGGAGAACTCCTTCAGGGACACGGCGCATAATAAATACTGTATGGAGGACCTGTCCTTTATGGAAAGACATTCTGCTGATAAGAAACCTTGATATTACCTCTTATTGATGTTCAGGATCTCTAAAATCGATCCTCGGGGTCTTTTAAAATGATGCTTTGCTTCTTTAAACCTCTGTTTCAAGGCTTAAGATCTTTGTTGACGCGCACTAATCCCTCTGCCCTGTACTGAAAATCCTTGCTGCTTCATGACTGCCTCTGTCGGGTTAGCTCGAGCTTTTAATGGCGCCGGCAAGATTTTGGCGTTTGAACTCCGCTTTCCTTTAATGTAAGTCCTGACAGCCCCATTCCTTGACTTTCCTGATGGTACTGGTTCATTGGATTTGATCCTGACTGCGCCGCTAACCATTAAGGTAGTACATTGAACAGAGGCGGTCCTTTTCCTCAGAAACTCTGCAACACGGCCAATCTGTGAAGAAACGATGGAAGGAGCAACAGACGCAGGGTGAGCTGAATGGTGGTGCGGCGGTGGCGGAAGCGAAGGTATTATGTAAACGAAAGATGAAAATGCGGTGAAGTGGTGGAATGCGCGAATAACAGGGTTTGGTATGATCATGCAGCGCGGACCGTTAGATTCTGGCCTGGAGGCGAAGATCAACGGTGGAGATTGAATGGCGTAATCAATATATGAAACTAACCAAAACAAACAAAATGAACGAAATGCGGTGGAGATGAATGAAAGAGTGGGACCCAGTGGAGGCGGAGGGTGATTAGATCTTGACCGTTAGATCCAAGATCCAATGAACGGTTAGGATCAGATCGGAGGATCGCAATCGGGGGGGGGCAAGGGTGACACATCCAAAAAGTTTCGATTGCGATCGAGGCGATGTTGCGATTGAGCGATGACCATTGATCTGTGGGGAAAAGGACGGACCAGATGTAATCGGGGGGGAGGCGGAAGCAGTTGCGATTAATGCTGGACCGTTGATCTGCGGAGAAAATGACGGTCCAGATTGAATCGGGAGACAGAGAGAGGACTCGCGATCAGTGGAAAAGGGAAGATCGATGGCCGTTGGATCATGTAACATACGGACGGCCAGGATTTAATCGGGGAGGCAGAGGGAAGGCTTGCGATCAGCGATCAGAAGGGGAAGCGATTGAGCGCCGACCGTCGATCTGATGGGGAGATCAACGGTGGAGAACACAATCGGAGGGGATCAGCGATTGGCGGAGGACCGTCGGATCGGCATGAAAGTGGACGGCAGAGATTTAATCGCTCAATCGCAATCGGGGGTCACACAAAACGGTTTGCGATTGCGATCGGAGAGGGGCTTGCGATTGAGCGCTGGCCGTTGGATCGACTGAAGGATGAACGGCGGAGATTAAATCGGAGCACGCAATCGGAGGTGGGAGCAGAAGGCTTGCGATCAGCGGAGGGCCGTCGGATCACGGGGAGATCAACGGTGGGGACAACGATCGGAGGGGTAGGTGCGATTACGCGCTGACCGTCGGATCAGAAGGGAGATGGACGGTTCGGATCAAATCGGAAGGCACGCAGAAAGACTTGCGATCGGCGATCGGGGGAATAGAGCGATTGAGCGCTGGCCGTTGATCTCGGGAAGAATGGACGGTCAGGGTGCAATCGGAGGATGGGAAGAGGGACATGCGATGGTCGTCGGATCAGCAGGGAAGCGAACAGCCAGGATTGAATCGGAAGATCGCAATCGGAGCACGATGCGATCAATCTGGGGGTGTCACTTGAGTGTTACGATTGCGATTGACGGGGGTTTGCGATTGGCGCTCCGCCGTCAGATCTCGGGAAGATCGACGGCCCAAAACGCGTCGTGGGACTTATTATAACAAAACACTCGCATCGGCTGTTTTCAATATTACACAGGGCTTTCGCACCCGCCCGGCTTCCAATTGTGATTGGCCCCCAAGGCTTAAGCGCTTGGCCTTTGGGGGACGGGCATATGTGGGGGAGTGGTTGAAGAGGATTAACGGGAAAGGGGCTAGGGCCTATTATAAAGCCGAGAAAGTGGGTTTTTGGCCCGTTTTAATGGGTTTTGAGGGATTTAAAGGGAAACGATAAGGGGAAAAAGGGGAAAAAGGCTAAACAAAGGGTAAGAGGGGAATTTAAAGGGGATTTTAGGGGGATTTGAGGGGTAAAAGGGAAAATAGAAGGGGATGACAGGGGGGATGAAATAAGGCTGAATGAGGGAGGAATAAAGGGAGTTCAGACAAAGGGAAAGAGGGGGGGAACTGATGTATGTTGCAGGGGCAAAAGGAGGAATGATAAGCCCTGTTAGAAATTTACTAGCAGAGGGGGATTTGTATTGGGCACAGCAATTGAGGGACTTCAAGGAGGATGGATTTTCAGGGGAAAGGCATTCCTTGAAGACTCAACAATGATTTAGCCCCCTATTTGCTTGTCAAAAATTTCATAGGGGGGCTAACAGTACCATAAAGGAGTCTCTAGATCAACTTCCTGGATAATGAGCTGAAGTCGACAGGAAGTGACCTTGATCGAAGGTGGGCCATAATGATTCCCACATCATCGACACGAGACAGAGGAACATGATGTTTTGTTGTGAATCAGAATCGTATGAGAATCAGAGGAAGGTTGATATTTGCAGAGGTCAACTTCTCTTGAACACATAACGACACAAAATAGTGGTTTTGGCAGCATATTTGACATCAATGGATCAGAGGTCATGGTGACAAGGCAATGAGCAGAGGAGAGGTCAAAAAGGATTACCCAAACCCACGGAAGCAAGTGAAAAATGAGATGAGAGGTCCCCAACCCGACATGAATGCAGACAAGTGCCATGTTCAAGAGCGACATACTGCCGACGACAACGATGATGGTTCCATTTTTCCCCCACCATTTCTGGCAAGTACCTCTTTATTTTTACACAAGCTTGAAGAGGATACCATATGCTTGTCATATAAGTCCGCCCTTCGGGCGAATCCGTCCTAGTGCATTTAACGAGTCCTAGGAAGGAGGAACTCGGAGAACGTCATTTCGACTGAGTATGATGTCATCAGGGTTTAACGAGTCTGACAAAGGAAGAACCTGGCGTCTTTTCATGTTTAGAGAGTTTGAAAAGACAGCGGAAAATTAAACTCCACAGGTCCCTTTTCGTGAATAGTTCCTCAGATCCGAAAAGGTAGAAAACAATATCCAAGAAAACCTCCTAGTCGCAATAGGCTAGGGTATTTGTTTTTCTTAAATAATCCATCCCAGCCCGAAAAAGGGGTAAACGTATACTGGGTAGATGTCGATTCGTGTCCATTTTAACGAGATCGAAACGACAAGGGCCTTGGCAATCTTTTCATGTTTAGAGAGTCAGAAAAGAGGCTAAAAGTTGACTCCTCCTGGAGGAATGAGTGGTATAAAGCACAACAACTGGTTCCGGTAATGGTGGAACTGCTCAGAACAAATAAAGGTTAAGAGGCTGGCTAATAAGACCACTCATCGCAGCGGTTCCTCAGGAACGGGTAAAACAACCAAGTGAAGGCATATGATCGGCCAAGCAGATAGTGACGATGGAATGAGAAAACCAAGGCTCATACAAAACAGGCTGATCAAATGGCAATCACGAGAGGTAAAATAGGAAAGGTTTCATTTTTACACAAGCTTGAAATCCGAAAACTCTGCTTGAAGTTGGTTTCATTTTTACACAAGCTTGGAACAAAGATAAACTATGCTTGAAACCGGTTTCGTTTTTACACAAGCTTGAAACGGAAATAAACTATGCTTGAAAAAGCAAGCATGCCCCCAGCATGGTGACTCAATTCGAGGTACATGCCCCCCAAGCTTCAGTCCATATGACAGGGAGATGGATTGAAGGTTCAAGTTACGAGACCAAGAGAGAGACTCGACTGGGATTTTACGAGAACTTATCAAAGACTCGAATTGAACAGGAACGTGTTTCATTGTTTTAATGAGGTTGACACATTAAAAGAACTATCCTCAGACACCCTTGTTTCATTTTTTAAGGAGCTTGACACAAGACAAGGAACTCTGCTCCGACAAGCTTGTTTCATTTTTTAAGGAGCTTGACACAGGAAAAGAACTCTGCTCCAACAAGCTTGTTTCATTTTTTTAAGGAGCTTGACACAGGAAAAGAACTCTGCTCCAACAACCTTGTTTCATTTTTTAAGGAGCTTGACACAAGAAAAGGAACTGTGCTCCGAGAACCTGGTTTCATTTTTTAAAGAGCTTGACACAAGGAGGAAACCGTGCTCTAACCGACTTACATCAAAATGAACAAGAAGGCGGCGCTTCCAAGAGTTCCACTCCCGATGGAAGGAAAACATCCTGGAAGTCAGGACCCAATGCCCCCAGCACCTGATGCACGACGGCATCATCACTGAGCACAGGCACGGGGTAGGTAGACACATAGTTGACCTGCGGTGGAGTAGATACAACGGGTGGATAAAAACCCGGAGGGGGTGATGGTGGAACAGTTGCCACATAAGGACCAATGAACGAAAGCTGGTCAATGGTCATGATCCATCCTTCATGCGGAAAACAGACCACACGAAAAAGGAAGGAGACAAGCGCTCCCATGGCGTAGGTGTAATCGCGCCCCAAGAGAAGATTGAAATCCAAGGGGCCTGGAACGACCATCACGTCCATATGGACGGTTTTACCTCCCAAAGTAACCGGTAACCTTGGAAGGATCCCCAACGGTTGACTCGTTCTTCTATTGAATGTCAACAGATTCTGCGTAATGGGCGCAAGTGGCGGCGAACCGAAAGCCTGCCAGGTAGTTGAAGACAGAATACTAACAGAGGCACATTCGTCTATAATGGTGCTGGGTACGACCAGACCAAGAGCCTGTATTGTGATCTCGAAAGGCACGTAAGACAGAAGGCGGAATCCTACAAATCGACTCCAATCAAAGGAAGCGACCAAACTACTCAGAGGGGCTACCATCGAAATGCGAAGGTCTTCCCCTGATGTTACGGAAGAAGAAGCAACCTCCATAACCTCCATCTCGAAGGCGGGAGGGATATCCTCCGGGGCCTCCATCATGGGAGGCGGAGGAGCAGCTTCTTGAAGTACAGGGACAGGAGAATCTTTCTCCAAGTCTGAAGAATCTGAAGAAATCAGAAGGACATGGGGGGTGTGAGATCCACTCTTGACAGAAAAGACCTGGTGCACCGCGGATGGGGCCAGTTCAACCGATCCGACGACCAATGGTTGGTCAGGGACGGATTCGTGAATTTGAATTTCTGGGGGAGTGGGATCGACCAAGGATGACTCTTGACCAATCGTAGGATCAGCTGGCGGAGGACTCAAAGAAAGCCGATTATAACCAGGTGGAAGGCGTGGTGTAGAACCGGTCGGGTTGTCCAAAACTAGTTTGGCTTCATCCATATAAGGACAAAGGTGAATGGCATGGTGCCCTTCACACAACTTGCAGGGATTGGTGATCTTACCCTGCTTCTTAGGAGCCTTATCAGTACCAGTTGAAGACGTGCCCCCAACTTGGCTCCCGGAAGTCAAAGGCAACGGCGGATGGCCATCGGACCATGCTTCGAGCACCTTGGGGATGCCAGGGCAGTCTCGAAGAAGATGGTCTCCCGTGCACAACAGGAAAGGGAACTTGACTTTCCGTGGAGGGTTGGAAGGTTTATCAAGAGGAGATATCTCAGAGACAGTAGCTATACATTTAGCCTCTTGCTTATCGGACTTCTTCTTCTTGGTCTTCTTCTTCTTCTTCTTAGCCACCTGGTTACTTGAATCCAGACTTTCACCAGGCGAAGTAGAAGAGGAGGACGCAGAAACAGGCGAAGAAGGGGAGAGGTCCACCTTGGAATCAACATGATGTTGTTCCGTCGGTGGAACTGATTGAACAGTAGTGGAGACATTCAGAACTACAGAGGTTGAGAACAACCAAACAGGCAACCCAACAGTTAATCCGGGAAGGGACAACGTCGCCATGTAAGGAGCACCAACATTTCCAAAAGGAGAAAAATGACCAGGATTCCCTTCTGAGGGGATTCCTTGGTTGGTGAACTCTGAAAAAGTTGCCATCAAAACTCAAAACCACACACGGGCTGAAAAAAGAGTCAAGAGCACACGATCAAACGGTCAACAAGCAATATCTAAGCGGGCGTGTAATCGTGGGTGATTAATTTTTTACCACATTGAAAAGTAAGAAACTCTATCGTTTCATATTTTAAGAGTCAAGAAACAATAGAAAGATGACTCTATCTCTTTCAGATTTGATACAAGCGTGAAAGGACAAGCGCTCGACGGTCTTTTCAAGTTTAGGGGGTCAGAAAAGACCAAATGACTGCTCAGGAAATACTAGGCACAAAGGGTGTACCAAATATCCGTGAACTGCAATATACACCTTGGTTTCAATAATGAAACAGAAATCGACCAAGGACTTTCCGTACGTGCAGGTAGTCTCCCCGAATGCTGTGTTCGGTGTATCACGGGTATAGGGCGGCAGACTCGGCTTCCTGTGGATAAAGGATTGAAAACCTAGAGGGGTCTCCCTTTATATACGCGACGGTACAGGGAGCACAAGTCCGTACTAGCGCTGTCTAAAGCCAATAGGCGAACGACAGCTGCTAGGTTTAACGACGCCGAAACACGTCTCTAGCCTAGACCTTCTAAAAATGTTTCGTTAAGTTCCAATGTTGCCTTAGGTTAATTGAATAAATTTTACAGTTGATCTTCAATTAAGTTTCAATTTTCAGGCCCTATCGTATGTAGTGTCTTAAAAGACTCCTAAATGCAAAGCTATATGCCACAGTCCAACATTTCGTTCGATGAAAACTAGTTAGAGAAGAGTTAAGATCTTTTACACAAACGAAATGAACGGAAGACAAACAATGAGATCTCTAATGCAACTAATGAAATTGAAAACTTTTCATTCAGATCACTAATCACTAGCAAAATTGAAAAGATTACAATTTGCACTAATTAACAAAAGCAAAAGAGATTTTTTATTTTATTTTCAATGTCTGATAGCTAATATGCACTAACAAACTTGAAAACAAATGGAACAACTTTGAGAAACGATATTCGAGAGAGCGAAACAAACAAATTTCACTCACCAACACAAACAATCAGATCCCCAAATCGACCAAAGTCTCTCAAAACAAAGAAAAGACTCAAGAGCTTCCAATGGACCGTGTGATCTAGGTCCAAGGAAAGACCATACGAATTTCGAATGAAGGAATGAACAATCACCCAAAAATCGCAACAAAACAATGAACAACTACTTAGAGGATGCGGAGAATCAATTAGACAGTTGACAGGACAATCAAAAAACCAAAATTCCCAAGGAGGGCTCGATACACTAAGCCACTAGATGCCCTAGGGCTTAAAACGTGAAATCGGTAGATAAAATAAAACAACCAAAGGACAGAGGTGAATTCCCAGTCAAACAGGACTCCAACACACTCAGGCAGTCGGAAAATCAAGAAGAAAAACACTGACCAAACCCAGAGAGCTCAGAAATGAGGAAACTCAAAAACCTTACAGGAGTGGCGCGACTGTAAGGATGAAACTGGCGCCAGAAAGCAATTGGCGCGGGCTAAACAAAAGCAACATGCACCAATTGGCGCGACTGTCGGGTTAAAAATCGTGCCAGTCGAGTTTCTCAGCCAAAGTTAAAAAAAAGTTACTCCAGAAGCAGATCAATGCAAACTAAGCAAACCAAGAAGCAAAGACAGTGAAAGAACCCAACCCAGAAGGTTCATCAAGCAAGGAAAAACATAAAATAATCAAAGCGAGACAACACAAACGAGACAGTGAAATCTGGACGTCTCCCCAGTGGAGTCGCCAAATTGTTGAGGAGGTAAATCCCCTCTGCAGACAAAGGCGATCCCTACTAGCCCAGCAGGGGTCTAGCAACAATCAAACAATGTTACGACGCAAGTTCCTAGTTACGAATGAAAAGACTAAAGATGGAAGCCTACCTGGAATCCGATGCTATGATCTGAAGAAGAGAGCGTCCCTGTTCCTCAGCCTTGGCAGATCATGATCCCTCCACAATCTCCGCGGATGAACACCTGCACATGCAAGAAACGAACAGATACAAGCATAAAATCCGGCATACGTAACTAAATATCAGTCAGAAAGGATATTACTCATATTAACATAATGGAAAACAGAGTGGAACCATAATCGTAATCATCTATTAAATAACAAACGAAGAGAGATTACAACCAAGTTCTGACGTCGTGGTCTCCTTCAGATGGGTCTCCAGTTGTTCACGTCTCGCAAAGCTCGCCAGGGAAAGGGCAAACCTCTCCAGAGTCTCTCAACAATAGTCTCCTTACTTGAGTCGGCCTTAAGGGAAAAAGAGGGCTCTTTACAGCACAAAGGCTCTTGGGAATATGGAGATTCAAAGCTTAGGCACTTCCAGACTATCAGCCTTTCAACCCCTTCATCAATGGATGAAGGCTATATTTATAGAGGAGAGGAGGAGGTTGGGATCCCTACAATAGTGGAAGGGAGGCCTTATCCTTTGGGAGGTTCCCCATATGGTGGAAGCAAGAGGCCAAAGGAGGAAGGTCGTGGTTATTCAGGCGAAACCACTCCTGATGACTCATCCACGAAGTTGTTGTAATCGAAAATTCGCCTCTTTTTTAAAAAACTTTCCATAAACAGAGTGGCGCGGGTGCAACACTGGGATAGAGCGCCAATTGGCGCGGTCTCAGTGTTAATTTTCCCCCATTGGCGCGAGTACATAATGGGATACCAGCGCCAAGGCAAAAACAAGTGTTTTTAGGGGTCTGCTCAGGAAATAATCAACAGAAGGAATGTTGTCCTCATGGAAAGGGATGAAATGATGGCATTTGCAAGGCATGACACTGCTCACAGGTCACATAATGGGTCCTCCATTGTGCGGGACGGGGAATTGTAGGGACGGTGACAAATTACTGTGTAACACAGAGTGAAATTTCCCAAAAGTGCTTTAGTTTTTAACTCTTCTTGGTTGTCCAGAAATCCAGTTCCCGAAATCAAGAACTCTTAATATGAAGACACCAAAACGCTTAAAAAATAAGAAGAAGAAATGAATGACAACTCCCTTCCAATTATCAAGCCAAAAACCAAAAGCAAGAAACCTCACAAAAGCTTCAAAAGATATAGCAAAACGAAAACGAAAATGCAACAACAAAAGAAAATAACAAGACAAAATGTTTTTTGAGCCTTTGAAATGCAAAAACAAAAAGCAAAGAAAATGTTTTTTGAGCTTTTTAGTTTTATAAAGAAAGAGCTCGAAAAGACCAAGAAAAACTATCAAAATCCAAACCAAACAAGAATGAATTTCAAGCACAAACTTCAACAATGCTCCAAACCTTATAAAGCTAACTAGTAGCAAGATCAATAAGAGCAAAAGAAGACAAGAAAACTCAGCCACTCATCCTAGAAGAATAGTATAAACTTGCCGCAAACAAAAACTTCGAAGAAGCAAGAAAAACTCTTCAAAAGTTGCAACAAGACCTAGCCTACTGAACTCAAGAAAACCAATCAAGAAATGAGCAAAAATCGTAGTGCCAAGCAAAACACAAAGACAGGAAAGAGTAAATGAGCAGGAGCTCTCTGTTCTGATAAAGCAGAACAACCAAGAATGCCCAGAAAGCTATCTTGGTACTCAAACCAGAAGTGCCAGCACCAGAAACAACACTTTGCCAAAAAGACTAGTTTTCAATCAAACGAAAGAGAGAAAATACAAAATGCCACCTTCTTCACAATCCAGAGAGTGCAAAGACACTGTAGGGACAGGTCTCCACAGTCAGAAAGGACCAAAAAGTCAAGAAATCCAAAAATTCAAAATCTGCCTAGGTATACGCTACTTCACAGTTTAGCAACAAGCGTGCATACGCGACTGTGCTAAAGGAAACTCGCGTATACGCGACTCCCTTTAGACAAACTTGCGTGTATACGCGACTGTGTGCAGAAAAAAGCGCGTATACAAAGGTAAATAATGAAAAAACAAAAAGGATCAAGCCTGGATAAGAAACCAGGACTTCAGACTGACTGAGAAAAAGTAAACTGGACTGCAAATGAAAGTTAAAATTGTCGGCAACCTATCAAACAGCTGAAACCACCCAACAGGGGAGTCACAAGAATGTGATCCCCAGCGGAGTCGCCAGTTCTGTTTCGGGGAAAATCACCCTAGAGGTTCATTGGGTTACAACCTCCACAGAGCAGGGGCATGCTACTTAAGAAGGACTCACACAACCATACATGTTCATGAAAAACTAAATAGAGTAGATCGAGGAAGTTACCCATAGGTCCTACGGTTGAAGAAGATCCCGCGGGGTCCAAACCCCCAGCAATCGTCCTTCCTTCTTAACCTGAAAGACAAGAAGAAACAAGCACGAAGAACTGGTTGTATAGCATATATCTACTCTAAATGTTAGTGAAATCCATATAAAACATCAGATAAACCATAATGAATGCTTAAATAACAATTTTCTCATATATGTAAGCAGACACTAACACGTATATTTCGGGAACAAGATGGTACTTATGTATTATAAATAGCATGTACAGAAATAACGAGTGGAGAGATCACCTGAATCCTTCCATGATCTTCGAGCAGATCGTCGTCCGGATCCGTCCCGCCCTTGCCTCGCTAAGATTCCTTCCAAACCGGTGCATACGAGATGACATATAGGGAGATGAGAATCTCAAGGAAACAAGGGTTTCCTGTAATGAACTGGGAAAGTGCAGGAGGCACGGGGAATCAGACTTGGATAGGGAATACCAACAGAGTATAATATCAATAAATTCTCTCTCTCCCTTAGGCCATGCACATGAGGGGTTTTTATACTCCCTCCAAGTAGTTTCAACAGTTGGAAATAGTTGGCCACGTGCTGGGGTGGTTGAACTACCTGAGTAACCATCAACCCAGCCCGAAAATAGGGAATTTTTATATATTTTTTCATAATTTTAATGGCATACGTGGAAAAGTGCATGTGAACTCGCGTATACACGCGGAAAAAGCTGGGCATAACCGCGTATGGGGACTTTTACACTGTTTTTAAGTGAATTTGTCCAAGTCTGTAGGAATGGGTGCCCAAAGCCATAAAAGCAATCATGAATCATATGAAGGTGAGAAATGATGCTATAACACGTACTCCCCACCGTTGATCTCTGCGCGATCAACGGTTGTGACTCATTTCTCCCTCTGCTCTTCTTTGACCTCCATGAGCATATCTACACCGTTGGTTGATGCCATCCAACGACCACGCTCCTCCCCACACCCTTTGAAGCAGTAAAACCAAATAAGCAGGATTTTATAACATAGTTTTGTATTGTGCAGGTGCTTGAATAATTTTCCGTCATATTAAAGAGTCCGAGGTTTGAACCTGGAGTATAATGACCAAAGTGAATAGGAAGCAGGGTTTAACCCCAGTTTAACCTACGGTCATTCACTGTACAAAACCGGATCATTTTTTATCGCACCGCCTTTGTGGGGTAAGCGGTATTTCCAATTCGAGCGCGACACATGCTAGGAGCTGACATGTGGACTTAAGCGGTTTGGAGATACCGCCCTCCCTGCACGTTAAAATTCAATTGTGGGCTCAACGCGATATTGATGTACGCCGTCCGATCTAAGGCCGGCTAATCGGACGGTGATCGTGCTCAAAAGAAGCTCGGGGGATAAACTAAGGTATGGCATGACCCATGGCCCACAATTAGTCGCCCTGGTCCCCACAGCCACGACAGCAGTCGGCAGTCCCCCGGAACCGATGGTCCCAACGCCTAGTTAGCATACACATCAGCGCACATGTGGCAGAAACTGATTGGAGCGGGCCTTGTTTGGTTGCTCGTATGGTCGTGAAATCCGAACCCAGGGAGATTTATAGGGCAGATTTCATAAGGATTTCGGGTCACAAACACCCTGACGTTAGTAGGCCACAAAACGGACCCAGGGAGCTTTATATGGCAGATTTCATAAAAATTTTGGGTCACAAAAACCTTGACGTCAGCAAGCTCCTTTTGTGACCCGAAATGGTTATATAGCTTGGTTTTTTCAAAAGTTTTGAAGTCCGGATATATTATTTGGTAAGGGTGATTATATGGTTTTTCCATTATATACTGAAGAAAGGCCGAAGGCCGGGGTTTAATTCTCATGCCTTCGATTCTTTAAAAGGAAGCTATCCATGGGTTCAAATTTCTGTGCCTCGTTAATACTCCAAAGGCACTGATGCCTCACGAGCCCTGCGCAGCACTACACACCAACAGAACACAGTAAATGAATCAAAAATCAAAGAGTATCAGTGTAGAAGATAGAACGCATCAGAATGGAAGATTGAAGACAAATATTTGGGGGATTACGGCTAAGATTGATTATCAAAATCCTAATCCTCCCAATTAAGACACAGTTAAAATGAAATCAAAGTATTTTATCAGACAGAAGGCCTCCACCGCCACATCTGAGGCAAATCGATTCCTCCCAGCTACCACAGTGCCACCTGTGCCTCAAAGCATTCAAACAGAGGCTGAAGTTATTGATCAAGATCAGATATTTGCCTCAGCGTAGCCAGAGAGTTAATTCTGCAAATAAACTTAACGACAAAATATCAGCAGAGTTACTTTAACATAATAGAGAGCCTCAAAAGTCAACAAAAGCTCCCACCGAGCTTAATCTTAATGTAAATCAATTAATACAGTGAGAATATCTGTACGCTTCCCCATTGAGCCCCTCAAAGGCCGAGAAGTCCTTAGTCTGTGTTAATTTCCCTGGGAGATCTTTTATCAGATCTCACCTCCTCATTCTTCTATAAATACTCCTGTAGAAGATGAGCAATTGTTGGTTGAGTTGGTTGCAGAACTTTGAAATATACTTGAGCTGAAACGTCTACTTGTAAATAGTGTTCACTGGCTCTTGGAGCTCTGCTTGTGATAGATAAGTTGGTCTGGAAGGTGTAGATGATTGCTAAACTAAAGCATTGGACTTAAAGCTGTAACTGGTTTGAAGCATCAATACAAGCTGATTTATGGGGTCCTGGTCTATGTCGACGGTGATGTTATTTCTTATTGTAAATTGTTATTTTATTTCTGTTTTCATTGTGTTCATATTATCTTATAAAGAATAGCATGCATAGAGTTAGGACCTATTGTATATCAGTACCCTTCTCTGACTGAAAATATTTATCTTCATGTTTTCTTCCAAATCTGTGTTATTTAGGAATGATTTAATTCAGTTTAAGCCTAGGAATGCTAGCGTTCCCTTGTCTTACTATCTTAGCTAAATATTGTTCTTGGATGTTATTTTCATTTCATGTTAAGTAAAGATGAACTAAGGAAGATATGGTGAGCCCTGGTCCTAGTTTTATCCCAAAAGACTGTCTGAAAGTTTCCCTTGGAATGTGTCAAAAGCTGGCTAGTTTCAAAGTACTTACCAGATCTTAGGCCATTCTATGTTATCTTTGTGTTTGTCTTGAAAGTAACCAAGTAAAGCAGAGCTAGGAGAGGATTTGTGGTGAGCCCGGCCCGCTAGTCTCTACTCCAACAGTTGCCTTCAAGTTTCCCTCTGTTTTTATATGTTTTCTATGGAAAGTATATCAAAGGCTGGCTAGTTTCGAAGTACTTACCAGATCCTGGATTGCTTTTATGTATTTCTTAAGTGTTTGTCAAAGGCTGGCTAGTTTCAAAGTACTTACCAGATCCTGGGTTGCTCTTTGTTCTTCATCTATTTAATTCCCCTTCTTATTGTTTCATTTCATTCCATAAATCAAATTTTAAAGAGATCCTTAGACATAGATGACTTGCCCCACGGACCACTCTTGCCTCTTGTTGTTTCAATTAAACCCTATTATGACTCCATAGCCCAATGGACTAAAACCTGCAATTCTCTATCTTTCTGGCCAAAGCTTGTTCTATTTGCTTGCAACTTCTTAGCTTTGAAACTCTTTGCATTTAGAACTTTCCCCTCAAACAATAGTCATGCTCAACCATCCAAAAACAAACAAAACCCCCGGCCTTCATAACTAGCCTATTATCATTACCCAAGACTTCAAAGAAAAATCCATCTTTGCACTTATTGGAGAGATCCCTCTCTGGATTCAGGAGGGCTAGATCCTAGAATCCCAAAGTGGTTGAAATAATGTTCTCCCTGCAGTCGGAATTTTGCCAATCTTGCTGATTAGAGGGTGCCAACAGAAGGCACATTGTAAAAATTGGTGAAACTTTAAATATTTGTAGACCTCCTTCACAGAGAAACAAAGGGACAACTCTCCAAGGTTTTCACCATGAAAATTAGTTCATTTAAATGGTAAAAATGGGTGATAAAAAAATGTTTCATTTTCATGTCAAAAGGACCTCCATCAGCAGATAAGGAGAAGGCCCCATGATAAGTTTGAAGGGTCTTTTGAAAAGGCTGCAACAGTGTCTTTATAAATCTCCCTTGAAAACAAACTAAAGAAAAACACAGTTTCTTTAGGACCTTCGCACTTCTTAAAACACAGTAAAATGGCATTGTGGTTCTAAAGGGCTACATTGGTGGTTTTAAAGTGAATGATCTCCTTGATTCAAAACAGAGGATTTGATCATGGTTTAAGAGAACTTCCTACCTCACAAAAATGGATTATCATTTTTTAAGAGCATTCTATTCAATATGGCAGAGGTTTCAAAGGGTCTGTTTTAAAAAGGGTGAAACAGGGGTTAAAAGTGCCAGTTTGAAAGAGTTTGTGTGCTAGGAATAGCTAAAGATTCACAAAATCTCTACAACAAAAAACAAAGTTTGTATAAAGGGTCTTTTAGTCAGCTTGAAGGAGGTCCTTTTATGCTATGAAAGGATTTTCATAATCTCTAGAAGGAAAACAGAGTTTGTAGAGGGTCTCATAATCAGCTTGAAGGAGTATTTTAAAACAATGTTTTTCATGAGCGCCTTTTGCTTCAAATAACCACAAAAGATCATTAATTTCAAAGGATTAGTATTTACCAAAGAGGATAGGGATTGGGAGGAAGAATGTTATCAATTTGAAAGGGGTTTTGTTAACCTTTAAAAAACAGAGATTTCAAAAAGGCAGTGTTTGAGGGGAAGAGTCTTTGTGTCAAAAAACGAGACTTCTCTTCAAAGACCACAAAAATATCTTGTTATAAATCCTCTTTTCTTAAACACAGTGCTCAAACAAGTGAATTTGTTTTTATTTAAACAAGAAACCTGTTTTTCAGCTAAGGAAGAAGAAAAGTGTTGGTATTTATGAGGAACATAACATTCTTCAAAGAGACACTAACGATGGGAAGCATGATAGCCCTCAAGCAAGAAATGATGAGGGCAAGCAAACAGAAAACATAGAGCATGATTGGCACTCTCCAAAACATGTGCTATCTTCCTCTCCTAGGCAAGGGGCCATGACTTCTTCGCCTAAGCTAAAGTGCCAAACAACAAGAAAGAAAACCAAGAAAAACTTAAAATTGCCCAAAGAGGGCGCCCGGTGAGAAAAAGTGGAAAAGACACCTCTAGAATTGGAATTTTGGCATGAGTTTCTAGACATGTTTCTAAAAACTCTTAAGGGGTCTGCTCACCAAAATTGAAATTTTTTTGACATGTTCTTGTTTTTCGACATTTTTGGGCCTAATTGCATAAAATCATAGGCGCTGCCATGGGTGCTAGGAGCATCCTCAGCTCATGAAACTAATTTGGTTGGATGGAATAAATTCATGGGTAGCTACCCAAAATTTTTCAGATCCAAAGGAGGTATTTTGGTCCCCCAAAGAGGCGAAAAACAGAGATTTTTTAACTTTCTGCCTCTCATATCAGCAAAGGGCTAATTTCTGGTTTTTTCCACTCAGGTCAGTTTTTCACATACTTCCAGTGATCATTTTGGAGAAAATCAAGTATTTTTAGAAACCAGACATCTAGGGCTTTCCAAAAAGCTTTCACGGGCCTCGTTTTGACATCAGGAGGTCCTTCAAAAGTTTCCCACAAGACAGGGAATTTTCTGCTGTTGTATTTCTGAAGCATTTTTGTAAAAAATGCAGTTTTCTGAAGTGGCTTTTTCAAATGTGCATTTAACCTTTTTTGGCCATTTTCAGTTGGGAAAAGTCAATTTAATTTCCTTTTTTAGCATTTTAAAGTTATTTTTATAGTTATTTTGTGCCATGGGCTTTGCAAAGCCTCAAGGACAAAATCAGATATTTGTATTAGGCCAATGGACTTGCTAGTTGCTCTAGGAGGTTTTTCTTCTCTTTGGCCTATTTATTCCAATAGATTTCATTTAAATAAGGCTGGAATTGATGATATAGAGCAAAACATGATACTACAAGCTTTGAAGAAACATTTTGTCTCATGATGTGGATGATTTCTTGTTTGTCTTGGATGGTGGAAGAGGACTATTTGTTGGATTCCTTGGCTTGGTAAATGGCATAGTTTTCCTATCTGAATGTTTTCCTTAGTTTATCATACATGTTTCCATGTTTCTTGCTTGCTGTAGGTCAGTAAATAATAGATTTGAGACATGCCCATGGAGGCACCTCAAGTTTCCTGATTTTGTTACAGCTTCTATGTTTTTCTTCCTTCTTAGTCATATCAAAGAATCCTTAACTGCTATTTGATCACTGAAGAAACTTGTTGCTTGTTTCATTTATGGTTGTTATGCATGCTAAGTATGATTCATGGTACGCCCTGCTTACTCATGGCTAGTCAAAGCTCCATCTCTGAAAACTCTCTTTGAATTATTGATTGTCTCAGTTTGAACCAAGGAGGTCTTGTTTCGATCTTGCCCTTTGCCTAAAAACTTTGCATTCTGTTTTCAAAGTTCCCAATAGCTCAAAATATGATGTTTATGAGTTCCCTCTTCGTAAATTGAGTTTTTTTTCTATCTTATTTGTTTTCCCAAAAATCTGAAGGTGATTTCCCAAAGTTGGAGGGTCTTATACTTCCATGCATCACTGAATTGTCTATTTTATGCATTTATTAGTTTAAGTTTCATTCATAGAGACCAATGGTTAGCCCTAACTTATGAATGCTTGCTGATTAAATATTCATGTTTAAAATCTCTTTGTATTTAACAAACTTAGTGTCCATCCCATTTCATTCCACCTAAAAGAATCCATTTTACCTCGACCAAATCGGCCCTGTAATATACCTTCTCCACCCTTTGAGGCAGTCTCGACCTTATTGAGCCCATAGCCCAGTTGATCTGATATCTTGTTATCTATTTATATTTTGATTAGTTCTTCTGTCAAAAACCTAAAACAAACCAAAACACACTTAACAACTAGCCTAAAATCAGAAACATGGAAAGCAAACAAGTTTATATCCTTTGCACACATAGAGAGTGTTGAACCTTTAGTTAAACTGAGAGGGGGGGGGGGGGGTGAATCAGTTTAACGCATTCCTGATCTTTTAAAAAATTTCATTAAAATTATTTACACCTTGATTTCATATCCAATTTAATATGTGAGTAATCTTAAAATGTAAGCAGCAAGTATTAATATAATATAACAGTGGACTTAATATGAGAGCAGCAGGTAATAAGCAGATGATATAAATCAGATCAACACATAAATATCATGCACAGAGAAACCAGATATAAGTGGAAACCCATAAAGGGAGAAAACCACATCTTATTATTGTTGTGATGCAAAGGCAATTTCCAACTCCCTCTCACCACTGTTTTTCTGTAGGCACCAACCTACAGGAGGCTCCAACCTCAATTCTGCAAGCTACAACTTGCAAGGAAGCACCAACTCCCTTCAATTTTCTGCAGGCACCAACCTATAGGAGGCTCCAACCTCAGTTAGCTACTGGCACTGATAGCTATCAAGCGCAACTTGATAGGGAAGCTCAACTTCCTCAATTTATCAAAGCGAACGTTTGCGATTTACTTCGGATATCATTACGTTGCAGCCAGCTTCTCTTTCTGCTCTTTGTTAGGACCTCACAATGTACCATTTTTACCATACATGTTGACACCACCTTACCCTTTATAACTATATTTAAAAAGGGTTTCATTATCATTTTCATCCATTTTATCCAAAGGTATATGAAATCCTTCTCTTTACTATATATTTAATCCGTTTACAAATAATTCCACATTACTCTTATATTTCATCATTAATCGAAGGTAGATTGTTGCTAACACAAGTCTAAAAGATCGCAGATAATTTATGATAAGGAACGTGCTGTGCTGAAACAATTGGACGTTGCTGAAACAGTCGACTTTGTTGCTGAAACAGTCAGCGGACATGTAAATTCTGTCACTACTCGTGATTTGCGATTATGGAAGAGTATTTTGGGAACAATGGAAACAAGACGAAGACAAGCAAGAAAGTGGTTACATGGATTTTTCTGAAGCCAGTACTTTTTCTGTATCTGTTGTAACAATATTTTTCTATGGAAGAATAGAAGGACCCTGTTTTAAGATAGAAGAACAGATTTGGATAAATATGTATTTTCTCTGATGTAACTGTAATAGATGTCTCCTCTTTAAAAAGAGGAGACATCATCATTAGAGGGGGGTTAGAGACTACAGGAGAAACATTATTTTGAGCAGAAAGGAGCAAGACTCCATTGTAATGTATCATTCCTTTTTGAAAGATGAATAAAGGTTTCTTTTGAGCGCTTCAATTTAACTCTTTCCCTGGGGAATCTTGTGAGAAGGAAAGGGCCCGCCTTCATCACAAGATTCACCCGATTGCTCCTGTAGTTTGTTGAATTTTTTTATGATATTTGCACCTTAATCTAATTCTGTTTGCTGAAGCATCATTTGCATAGTTCTGTAGCTCTTTAAGCACTTTGTTTTCTTTAACGCTGCATGAGTTTGGTAACATTCATTCTTAAAGAAGCCAAGAGATCTTTTTCTGTTATCTGTTTGAATGTATGATTGATGCCGGGAAATAGGTGCTGAAGATTCCTGTGCAAAGGAATAGGGTCCTGTTCCCCATTGGTTGACTCTCTTTTTCCTGTAGTGTGATTAGTATCAGGAGACAGGTGCTGAAGGTTCCTGTTCATGGGAATAGGGTCCTGTTTTCTTGAATTTATCCTTTCTACAGAGTGATTAGTGTCAGGCAACAGGTGCTGAAGTTCCTATTTGGAGGAATAGGGTCATGTTCCCTATTATAGTTGATTGGTTTCCTTTCCTGCAGAATGATTTCCTTTCATTATCTTTTCCTAGGATTCTTTTAATGAAAGACTGCAATAGAGGAATTGCTTCTACTGTAACACAAGTAGACTTCAACTTTGTTAAAGCAGGGTGTGAATAGTTAGATTTGTATGATTGATAATTGTGTGACTTTACTACAACATTATCTTGCTTTTGGAGTTGAGCATATCCAGTGCGTGATTGTCTTTGGAATAAACAGACCTTCCCGGGTTGACAATTTAAGTGGAGCTTGAATTGCTAAAACAATTAAAGCGACCAACATTTTGGTGCCGTTGCCGGGGAAGGCAATTATAGATTTCAAAAGCATTAATATTTTCTTTCTAGATGTGCAAATTGTATGAGAGGACGCGGAACTCAGAAGAAAAATAATCCTACAGGTGGCAAGGGCAAAGGAAGGGGAGGAAGAAAGACTTTCATTGACGAGATTGTATCAAAGGCTGAATCATCACAGAGATTAAGTTCTCGAAGACCAAAACTTCAGCACTCCCCTCAATCGGATTACAAAACAGAGGAAGTCGTGGGCCCTGAAAACATAGAGGAGCCAGTAACATATATTAAAGGACCTGCAATCAGTGCTGGAGAGTCAGAAGAAAGTGCTAGCAAATCAGCAGAGCACGTTGAAGAGCTAATAGAGAGTGTTGGACGACCAGTGGAAAACATTGAGGAGCCAGTAGAAGATCTTGAGGATCGAGCAAGTGTTGTAGGAGAACAACCAATGGAAGGAAACAACGAAGAATTCTTTGGTGGATGACGTGTAGATCCTGAAGGAGAAGGAAGGGATGAAAATTCTCTCTCTACCCTGGGATTCCCTATCAGTGATCTCCCTAGAGGAACAAATCCTATGAAGAATATTCCATTGTCAGCTTTACCCAACTTCCATGGTTTATCCTCTGAAGATCCGGATGAATTTCTTTTTGAATTTGATATATTATGCAGAAGTTATGATTATGTTACTAATGCTCAAAAGTTGAAACTGTTTCCAGCAACATTAAAAGGAAATGCTTTAAGATGGTTCATGAGCCTTGGAAGCCAGGTAATCACAACATGGGAATAGATGAAATAGAAATTTCTGCTTAAATATCAAGACTATTGTCGGACGAGAGAAAAGAGGGATGAACTATTCAATATGGCACAAAAGTCGGACGAGAATCTGGAGGACTATGTGGAAAGGCTGCAGTATAATCTGCAGAGATCTGATCATCCGAATATAAGTAAGGAAATTCGCAAAACAATATTACTTAGAGGATTAAGGGATGATTGTTTAGACATGTTAAACATGCTTGGCAAGGGAGATATATCTAAAGAATCATATGATGAGATTGTTGAACTTTGTAAAAGATTTTCAAGAGGAGCTGCAAAGAACAGAGTAAGTAACATAGATCCCACCTATTCAAGAGTGTAGAAATCAGCCAGTGGGGGAGCAACAAGAGCTGAAATAGGTAATTTACTTGAAGAATTTAAAACTGAGATGTTAAGTTCTTTTGCTTCACAAATTGACACCTTCCAGGTTAAAAAGAAGCAGGCTGAAGCAGAAGCAGTGATGCAGGAGCATCAAGGGCGTTTTTTTATTTTGTAAATATGTTAAAAGGGGGTTTTAATATTTTATTAATTAATTTGAATAAAATAGGAGAAGGTGAGGATTTTTGTAAATATCTTTTTATTTAATAAAAGGATATGAGGGAATTTAATTAGTTGAAGGATTTTAGGGATAAAGATCTATCCTTTAGGGATGTTGAGAGATTTAGGGGTTTGTTGAGGAATTGAAGGCATTGAGCATTTAATTAAAAGATTTTTAAAATTGTATAAATAGGAAGGGATTTTGAGAGAAAAACACATTGAGTTAGTGTGAGTAGAGAGTGAGAAGTTTTTCTGATTGGATGCCTTCGGGCAGTTTGTAAAGGGCCATCAGTGTCGAATATTAGGTCAAAGATAAGTTTGTAAGTAGTCTCCTTTTGTTTTTATGAAAACAATGTTTCAGATTTATATATATATCATTGATTGAATGAGGAAGGCGTAGAATTGGTATTGACTTGGGACTGCTCCTTGAGTTCACTAGTTTTTATTGTTATGTCGATTTGAGATTCAGTTGAATCCTGAGTGAATGGTTTATTCCAGAAGCAATGAATAATTACATTACATGTTTGATTCCGGTGTTTATTTATTAATCTGCATCAAATAGATTGAAGTGGCAGATATAAAATCTCTGTGGATCGATCTCAAGGAGAAGAAACTTCTGTATAAGTAAATGGTCAATTCCTGGAGGGCGCTATTGTATATATTTTCCGAGAGTTCTGTTTTGAATGTTTGTTTTACTGTCTTTACAAATGCTGCACGCTGTCATTGAAAGGAATGATCTTCACTGATTTGAAATGAACGCATGAAGCGTTAATGAAACGCTGGTTATTTTAATTAAAACATAACTTAACTGCAAATTGGAGTGGTTTGGAGCGTGTTAACACCATACAGATAGCGTATTGGTAAATCGATGGGGTTTTGAAATAGACGCAAGTTTAATTTCATTCCATTAGCAATTTATGCAGCGAAAACAAAATTTCGGTCTAATTCATTTGCCGTAGAAATTTTATGTTGAGTCGAATAGTTTTCTATGGAATCGATGTGTGAAAGGCGCAGATCTGAGTTTGAAATGCAGTGATTCAATTCAAAGGCGAGTTGAAGAAGAACAGAGGTAATTTTAATGTGATTTGAATCTGTTGAAAACAATTCATAAGTTTACTGAGGGTGATCTTCAACCTACCCAGAAATTCAGGATCGATTCAGTTAATGAATGATTGAACTGAGAATCATGTGATCGAGAAGTATCATTGCAGAAGTAAAACTGCGCTGAAATGTGGAATAGCTTTTGAAAAGTCGATGATTGCAAGTGAAGGCATCTTATGGGTTGCGTACAGGGGAGGTAAGAAATTTCGGGCAGATTTCAATTATGTCAGACTTTCATTTTTAAACAAAGTGAAATATGGTTGTGAATGCCGGCCTTTTAAAAGCACATATCATCTTCATTGGTATTGAATAAAATCAGCTTGATATATATTTGAATTGAAACATTTCCATAGGCGTGGTATTTGATTGTATGATGTTAATGTTGGTTTGGTGCTATATGAAGTGCGTAGTATGAGTTTGCCAGGGCGCACACTTTTCTTTATCAGAATTGGGATTTTAAAAGTCCAGACATAAAATCCATATGAGAATGAGATGTTAAATGGATAAGAAGACGAAAGTGTATTATTGCATTTGGGACTTAAGGGTGGAACTTGAATTAAATAAACAGTAAGGACTTGCGCTATTGGAGGTAAGTTACTTGTTAATTTGAATTCTGGTCAAATTGGGAGCACGGTTATCAAAACAAGCAAGTTGAGTCTTGTTTACATGTGAAGCAGTGGTATTAAATACATTGGGCATTTGTTTTGTGAGTTTTAATGGTGAAATGAAAACTAATATTAAAAGCCCTATGTAATGGAAATGAGTAATGATGTTAATTGGATGAAAGCTTGAAAGTATGAAATGAAATTTATGATTGAGAGTTTGAGATGATGTGTATTGAGTTTAAAAAATACATGGTTTTATAACCATTGTGGTTTTGTAACAAAGAAGCTTCCGAAAAGAGTTGAATAAGCCAGAAAAAGGGATTTTATCAACAAGAAACAAGAATTGTGTTTTGATATGCATAGTTAGTATGATTCTGGGGATTTGCAGGTCTAACCCTGCGTCAAGCAGCTCTGGCTGTCTTTTGCCCGAAGTGCAGAGACAAACATCCACTAAGGGAATGCCCATTGGACAAAATACCAATCTGCACCCTTTGTGAGAAAGATCATGAAACACAACAATGTCCCTCTCTACCGGGAATAAAGGCAGCATTGCAGCCAACAGAAGAAGAAGCTGAAGCAGTTTACCTGCTAACACAAAGAAGACAATGGCAACCAAAAGGACAAGGTATGAATTCTAGTATGCCATTTAATTGTTGGAATAATTTTGCTTTCAGTAAGATAAATTACCCTCCCTTTAATCAAATGCAATACCCACCCTTTAATCAGATGAACTTCCCACCCATGCAACAAACAAACCCTCCCTTTGTTGATCCTACAATGTGGACTCCTTGGCCCCCACAACAACCATCTTCTTTTAATCCTTGGAATTCAAATTGGAGAAGCCAACAACTCCCGTATCCAAATCAATTTCCTCAATTTCAGCAACCACTTCCTCTACCATCAAATGCTCCACCAAATAATCAAATGAGACCCCAGCTACCTATACAACCAAATCCTAACCCCAATAATAAAGTTGTGCAAGTCATTGATATTCAGAATAAGCCTATATTTTCTACTATGCAATGTAATGATATTCATTTGAGAGCCGGGAAAATAGTAGAACCTATCATTGATGACATAACCTCTTCTGATTCTGATAAAGAGGAAACTGAGAAACATAAAAAAGCACAACCACCCTCTAACAAGGGTATTGAAATAACAGAACCACCATTCCCCGAGCATTTAGTTTTAACTAGAATGCCTGAAACACCTGCTTTTAATATTTTAGGGGAATTGCAAAACTTGTATGTTAAAATTCCACTTTTACAGGCACTGAGAGATGTACCAATTTATGCTAGAACCATAAGGGACATTTGTGTTAAGAAACCTGGTAGGAAAACTAAAGATCCCCTTACAGTTCATGTGATGGGTGACTTATCTGCATTAATGTCCGGAAAAACCCCTTTTGTGAAATATGGTGACCCCGGCCATCCTACTGTGACAGTTCAAATTGGTAAAACAATGATTCCTCAAGTTCTGGTAGATCTAGGTGCTGCAATAAACATTATGACTCTTGAAACTTCACAGTTGTTACAGCTGAATAACACAATCAGAGATACACCAACTATCCTAGAGTTAGCTGACTGTTCTACAATTAAACCAGAAGGATTTGTTGAAGATCTAGTTATCTCAGTTGAATCCTGGAATTACCCAGCTGATTTTGTCATATTACAAGCTAAAACAAAGCTGGGGGGACATCCTTTAATTCTGGGGAGGCCATGGCTGGCCACAGCCGATGCCTTTATTAGTTGTAGATCTGGTTCGATGACAATTTCTAATGGTTATGAAACCAAACAGCTTACTCTTTATCCTCATGCTACACCCATAGTTAATAATGAAGATTCTATGTGGATGGATTATGATGATAATGCTATTCAGCCCATTTTAACTATCGGACAAGCCTTAACTCTTAAAGACAATACAAAGGATGAAATAATTAATAATTTTATTTGCGAACCTTCCTCTGTAATTGCTGAAACACACAATCAATTGACTGCAATTTTTGAAACGGATACCCAGGAAAAGATTGAATCTGAAGATTTATCTCAGACATTAACCACCATCTCATCTAAAAGCACAGCAGTCGAAATCGAACCTGGCAAGACATTAAACATAAATCCTGATCTAACAGTTGCTGAAACACAGTAGTTAATGAAGTTATTACGTGAAAATAAGGAAGAATTTGCATGGGATTACACGGATATGAAAGGAATCTCTTCTGAATTATGTACTCACCGAATTTATATTAAAGAAGGATGCCGACCAGTCTGTCAACCCCAAAGACGAATGAACCCTAATTTAAGGGAAATTGTTAAAGAAGAACTTCAGAAATTGCTTAATGCAGGATTTATATACCCCATATCTGACAGTGAATGGGTTTCCCCATTGGTAATTGTCCCTAAGAAAAACAGGAAATGGAGAGTATGTGTTGATTACAGAGCCTTGAACAAAGCCACTCAAAAGGATCACTTTCCTTTACCTTTCATTGATCAGGTTTTGGATAGTCTGGCAGGGAAGAAATTATTTTCTTTTCTAGATGGATTCGGTGGGTATAATCAGATTAGAATTTCACCCCAAGACCAGGACAAGACCACTTTCACTAGCCCTTGGGGAAATTTTTCTTATAGGGTTCTTCCATTTGGGCTATGTAATGCACCAGCAACTTTTCAGAGGGCTATTATAGGAATCTTTTCTGATATGCTGAATGACTCTATGGAAATATTTATGGATGATTTTACTCCTTATGGTGTGTCTTTTGAAGATGCATTACAAAATCTTGAGAAGGTACTTAAACGTTGTATACAAGCTCACCTCTCCCTAAGTACTGAAAAATGTCATATGATGATGAGTGAAGGAGTAGTGCTTGGACATTTTATTTCATCTCAAGGAATTCAGGTAGACCCATCTAAAATACTGGTCATTCAGAATCTTCCTGTTCCTAAAACACAAACTGATGTGAGAAGTTTTATAGGACATGCTGGATATTACAGAAGATTTATTAAAATTTTTTCTAAGATAGCTTCTCCATTATTTGTGTTTCTTATGAAAAATGCTGAATTTAAGTGGACTAATCCTTGTCAGAAAGCCTTTGTAGAACTCAAACATCAGCTATCTATCGCTCCTATTTTTAGGGGACCTGATTGGGCCCTCCCTTTTCATATATCTTCTGATGCTTCAGAAACTGCAATTGGAGTTGTCTTGGGACAAGAGGAGAATCATCTTCCCTATGCTATCTATTTTATCAGTAAGAACATGACCCCTGCTGAGCTTCACTATACAGTTACCGAAAAAGAGTTTCTTGCAGTAATTTATGCCATTAATAAATTTCAACATTATATCACTGGTTATTCTACTTTTTTCCACACTGATCACTCGACCATTAAGTATTTAATGAAAAAATCTGTCACAAATGCTCGAGTTAGCAGATGGCTATTGTTACTGCAGGAGTTTGATATTACAATTGTAGATCGACCTGCTAAAGAAAATGTGATGGCTGATTTCCTTTCACGGTTAAAAAATGATAATAATATTCCAGTAGATGATTCCTTTTCTGATGAGTATTTATTTGCAGTCTCTGCTCACTCTCCGTGGTATGCAGATATTGCCAATTATTTGGTTGCAGGAAAATTACCATCACACCTGTCATACAGAGAAAAGAGAAGAATTGTTCAACAAAGTGCCAGGTATAGTTGGATAAGTGGGTGTCTTTTCTATACAGGGCTTGATCAGGAAATCCGAAGATGCATTAGGGAGGATGAAGTGTACGACATACTAAAAGCTTTTCATGATGGCCCTTGCGGAGGGCATTTTGCTGATAAAAGAACAACACACAAAATTTTGAGGATGGGTTACTATTGGCCCTCATTATTCAAGGATGCAAAGAAGTATGTGAGGGCTTGTGATAGCTGGCAGTGAATGGGTCAACCAAATCATAGAGATCAAATGCCATTAAACCCCCAGGTAGTATCCGAACCATTTGAAAGATGGGCCTTGGATTTCATAGGACCCATTAATCCTCCATCCAATCAAAGAACTTATATATTATTCTCTACAGACTATATGACTAAATGGGTGGAGGCCAAAGCACTTATTAGAGCCAATGAAGAAGCTGTCCTAGCTTTCTTATTTGAAGAGATCTTCACTAGATTTGGAATTCCTAGAGAGTTGGTTACAGATGGAGGACCTCCATTCAATTCCCATGGTTTTAAATCTACCCTTCACAAATATCATATTCATCATAGAATGACTACACCATACCACCCCCAGGCCAATGGGCAGGTGGAAAGCACAAATAAAGTATTAGAAGCCATTCTAACTAAAACAACGAAGGATAACCGGAAGGATTGGTCTCAAAGTCTCCCTAAAGAACTATGGGCTTACAGAACTACCTGGAGAAATACTACAGGTTTTTCTCCCTATGAATTGGTTTATGGTAATAATGCTATTTTTCCTGTGGAATTTGAAATTAAAACTTTAATAACTGCTTTATCTGTTAACCTTGATTTGACTGATGTGCAGACAGCTAGGTTGCAGCAGCTTCTTGAATTGGATGAAAAGAGATTAGATGCCATTCACCAAACAACCATGATTCAACAACAAAGAATGAAGTGGCATGATATAATTATCAAACACAAGCAGTTCCAAAAAGGTAATTGGGCCTTATTGTATGACTCTCGGTTTGAAAATTTTCAGGGTAAGCTACGTACACGTTGGCTTGGACCATATGAAGTAGATGTTGTTTTTCCTAATGGAGCAGTAAGACTTCTAACAATTGATGATTCTAAAACACCTCTACTAGTCAATGGTCATAGGCTTCGTTTGTACCAGCGCCCTGTTTCTAAAGAGGATTTCAAGACTGCTTGCATGACTGATACACATTATCTTTTTCTAGGGGAGTCTTCTGCTCCTCACAGCATTTAATTTTCTGCACTGTATTTCTAGCATTAGATTAGATTTAAAACTAATAATCCATGTCAAGGGTTGGCATGTTACAATTGAATTTTGCAGATTATGGAAGAACTCATTAAGGAGGACAGATTCATCACAAGAAGATCTGAAGCTTCAATCACAGAAGCTTTGTTCCCTTCATTTCAACCCATTTCCTAGCAATATCCCTTTTATTATTTATCCCATTTCTACATTTTTCCCTTTTTCCATTTTTTTCCCCCACTTCTACCTATTCCTGAAATATCATCTTTCAGCTAGTATTTCCCGTTCCTTACTGCTGAAATTATCCCTTAGCAAGTACTTCTCCCACTTTTCTTAAACCCAAATCATTACATCCCATTCTCCTTATTTTTCCCTTTGCTGAAACACCACTTTCAGCAACATGTCATTCATTTTTCCATTGCTGAAACACCACTTTCAACAACCTGTAATTCATCTTTTCATTATTAAAACACCATTTCTTTCCTCTGCTACACAAGTTTTTCAGTTCTCCACTTTTATTCTTCAGATCCCTTGGGTGAATATTATTCAGTATTGAGCAGATCCTGATATGCTCCTGTTTCTACATTCCAGAGAAATTTAAAGATTCTTCCATCAGTATCACGCCATTATGAAGCACTCTATACTTTGAATTATAAAAACAAAGGTAAAAATATAAGGTATGTGATTTTTATGTAATACAGTTAAATAATATTTTAAAGAGAGGATCTTGCTCATAATGATTATAATCCTCGCACACTTAAACATCATTTCATCATACGTAAGGGGGGAATTTCGAAAACTGAATCATCATTCCACACCATCCAATCCACCGTCACCCTTCATATCCATTATTTCCGCCGTCATTGAGACTCCATATCCTATGTTGCAACAATTAGCTTGATCAAAGCCTGTTTTTTTGTTCTCTGCGCCTCTGCATGTGACTTAAGTTAGTAGCTATGGGAGGTTCGGCTATCAAACATGAGCCTGGCTCGATAACTCTTCTTGAATTATTCCCAGAGGCCTACCAAATTTTTCAGCAGGCAGGATGGATAACATACTTCGAAAGGTTAGGAGAATTTGATCCTCAGCAAGTTTTAGAGTTTGCGCAGAACTTTCAGAAAGATTATTCCGTGGTCCAAGGGGTTTGAATTTCAGTCACAGAGGAAGATATAGCACAAGTTTTAGGGTTGCCGGTCACAGGTGCTCGCTGGTTTAGCAGGAAACAAGTCATTTTAAATGCACAGCAGGACTTCCTTCTTCCAGAGGAACAGGTTGAGAATAAATGCCGCGGTATAAGTCTGCATTCATTACCTCGCCCATGGCCAACAGTAGCTGAATTCATCAAGCACTATTTGACTTGCGAGGGGAGTTACCAGGTAGTTTATCAACACGACTTTGTTTTAATGAATCATTTGCGACATGGTCAATTAGTTAATATTCCTTATTATCTGCTTGGATGTATTAAAAACATGTCATATTACTGTAGACGGGTAAAATTCCCATCACTATCCCTTACCCATCATCGCTTATGTCAATTATTAATTCAGAGGGGTTTTGCTCAGCAAAATCCCCCTCTGAATAATCCACTCCTCCTTCTCCAACAAGCCGAAATTCCCCAACAAGCCGAAAGTCCCCAAGAAACTCCCGAAAGTTCTTATAAAAGGCAACTGGAAGATATCCCTGACCCCCCATTGATCCCATCCTCAGAACCAGTTGACCTACCCCCAAGTTCATCCCATTTAGCAGAATCACCCCTTCCCACTGTCCAAATCTCTAGCGATGACTCTCAAGCTGAAACACCCCCATCTCCCCTTACTCATAAAAGGAAGAGACGAACCCCAACAGTCTCTGTCTCAAAAAGGCAAACAAAGGCCACATCCCAAGCTGTCACCTCTTCCGAAAGCCCTTCCCCTAGAAAAGAATCTTCTCCTAAAAGAAAAGGAAAGTCACTGACTTTTCTGCTTTCCTACCTAGGAGGAAAATGAAAATGACTGTTGAAGCTGAAGTCACTCCCATTTCCCCTGACCCTGCGACTATCTTGTTAAAAATTCAATCCTCATCACCATTCCAAATTCCCCAACCATTACCCGTCTCGTCCTGCGGCACTGCTCCATAAGAACTAGATGCCCGGGGTAATATGACATCATTTACTACTCAAACAGTAACTGCTCCACAAGAACCAGTTACTCACTCAGAAGCTGAAACACAAGAACCAGCTACTGAGGTGCAAAAATCATACACCAAGCATGATAATACAAGGAAACCAACTGTAGCTGAAACACAAGAACCAACTACTGAGGTGCAAAAATCATACACCAAGCATGATAATACAAGGAAAACAGCTGTAGCTGAAACACAAGAACCAACTACAGTTGTGGATCAGCAGTCAACTCCAGCAAAATCAACCAACACACAGGGTTCACCCACTATGACATCTTTATTGGAAGAAAATGAGTTTTTGAAGTCAGAACTAGAGGCCTATAAAAAAGAATTGATAATGGCAAGGGAAGCCTTTGATAGAGAATTAAATCTCTACATGTTGGCACATACAGCATCAGCACAAAAGAATGATCCATGCAAATAATACATGTGCCATGAATGTGGAAACATTTAACAACAGGCAGGATAAAAAATAGTCAAAATCCCAGTGCCTGAGGCATCCACATCAGTTGCAATCAAAGAAGAACGCCCTACTGTCACATAAGAACCAGTAGGGCCCTCAAAAAGTCTAGAAAAATAAACCAAACCACAGATATTCTACCCTGTGTTAGTCAGCTCAGCTACTCAGACGATGCCCCAACCCAGTACTTATAATACCGAGACACACACTCCACCATGGAAACAATTGGAAATAATGAATAACTGGAAGAAGCAGTATGTTGTGGATCAAGATAAAATATTACAACAGCATAAGTTGGCCTAGCAGAATCAGATGTATGCCAACTGGGATAATTGGGAGCAGACACTGCAACAGCTCAAGGATTCTAAGAAAGAAATCAAGGAATTAAAAGATAAACTGGTTTTGATGTTTTCATTAGTACAAAAATTGTTAGCCACCAGGAAACCCTCCTTGAATTATTCTCTGTTCCTTTCTGAACGTCTTGTTTATTTTCAATTGAAGGCAATTAAGGATGGGAGACCTCATGAGTTGCTCACAGTGGAACAATTTGTCAAAACATTTGCTGAGGCCCCCACTAGTGACCAACATTTGTTATGTGAACTTTATCTTCATAATGAGGCTATGCCTGATAATAGAGAGGTCAACCTGAATCCAATTGTTGGTGATGTACAAATTAGGGCATTTGTTTCATTTCTTGCCAATCAAATTACATGGCAAACTGCTTTTATTGCAAGTAGGCATAATGAGGACAATCGCCTCCTTTGGATAAGACCGGAACCTTCAAATCCGGCCATTTTTGTAGCAGAATATCACCGATTTTTGCAGAAGCCAGGAATGCGCAGCTACATACAGCAACTGCAAGCCTCAACACTTCTAAAGTGTCATCAGTTAATCAGAGTCAAGGAAACTACTGCCTTGAAGGCCAACACCATGTTCTGGCAACAGTCATGTAAGGAAAGACAAGAGTATAACCCTTTTAGCCCTGATAATCTTCAAACTGCACTATCGAGGGTACCAAACTACATCAGATGCATTCAGCAATGTGCCGAGAACTGGATTGGTTATCATTTTCACTTCCCGATCTTATGGATGCCGACAGAACGATACCAGTTTCACTGCAAATTGGCTAACAGGGATGAGGCAGTAGCATGGCAGAAATTGTAGAACAACCAGGGATTCCGATCTTCGATAGAAGCCACCTTCCACAATTATTGCTTGAGCAACTTGCATGCAAAGAGTCAGTACTCAGACTCTGACTTGGACTAAAAGTTGCCTGAGGACATGCAACCCTTTCAGCTGGGGGGGATGTTAGGACCTCACAATGTACCATTTTTACCATACATGTTGACACCACCTTACCCTTTATAACTATATTTAAAAAGGGTTTCATTATCATTTTCATCCATTTTATCCAAAGGTATATGAAATCCTTCTCTTTACTATATATTTAATCTGTTTACAAATAATTCCACATTACTCTTATATTTCATCATTAATCGAAGGTAGATTGTTGCTAACACAAGTCTAAAAGATCGCAGATAATTTATGATAAGGAACGTGTTGTGCTGAAACAATTGGCCGTTGCTGAAATAGTCGACTCCGTTGCTGAAACAGTCAACGGACACGTAAATTCCGTCACTACTCGTTATTTGCGATTCTGGAAGAGTATTTTGGGAACAATGGCAACAAGACGAAGACAAGCAAGAAAGTGGTTACACGGATTGTTCTGAAGCCAATACTTTTTCTGTATCTGTTGTAACAATATTTTTCTATGGAAGAATAGAAGGACCCTGTTTTAAGATAGAAGAACATATTTGGATAAATATGTATTTGCTCTGATGTAACTGTAATAGATGTCTCCTCTTTAAAAAGAGGAGACATCATCATTAGAGGGGGGTTAGAGACTACAGGAGAAACATTATTTTGAGCGGAAAGGAGCAAGACTCCATTGTAATGTATCATTCCTTTTTGACAGATGAATAAAGGTTTCTTTTGAGCGCTTCAATTTAACTCTTTCCCTGGGGAATCTTGTGAGAAGGAAAGGGCTCGCCTTCATCACAAGATTCACCCGATTGCTCCTGTAGTTTGTTGAATTTCTTTATGATATTTTCACCTTAATTTAATTCTGTTTACTGAAGCATCATTTGCATAGTTCTGTAGCTCTTTAAGCACTCTGTTTTCTTTAACGCTGCATGATTTTGGTAACATTCATTCTTAAAGAAGCCAAGAGATCTTTTTCTGTTATCTGTTTGAATGTATGATTGATTCCGTGAAACAGGTGCTGAAGATTCCTGTGCAAAGGAATAGGGTCCTGTTCCCCATTGGTTGACTCTCTTTTTCCTGCAGTGTGATTAGTATCAGGAGACAGGTGCTGAAGGTTCCTGTTCATGGGAATAGGGTCCTATTTTCTTGAATTTATCCTTTCTACAGACTGATTAGTGTCAGGCAATAGGTGCTGAAGTTCCTATTTGGAGGAATAGGGTCCTGTTCCCTGTTATAGTTTATTGGTTTCCTTTCCTGCAGGATGATTTCCTTTCATTATCTTTTCCTAGGATTCTTTTAATGAAAGACTGCAATAGAGGAATTGCTTCTACTGTAACACAAGTAGACTTCAGCTTTGTTAAAGTAGGGTGTGAATAGTTAGATTTGTATGATTGATAATTGTGTGACTTTTACTACAACATTATCTTGCTTTTGGAGTTGAGCATATCCAGTGCGTGATTGTCTTTGGAATAAACAGACCTTCCCGGGTTGACAATTTATGTGGAGCTTGAATTGATAAAACAATTAAAGCGACCAACACTCTTCTTCTATTAATATTCTCTGCCTCACTCTTCTATATTCTGCATTCTCTATGTTTTCTCTCTCTCTCTCTCTCTCTTTTGAGCTTATCAAATTGATATTATATATAGAAATTCTCACATGACTGTTTGTATTTCACAAGGAATTTGGAGTGAACAGTCATGACTCTTTGGCTTCTATCTTCTTATTCCTTTATCCAACTCATTTTTAGAATTATTACAATATGTACAAATTTCCATGCTACAGTTGGATTTTGTCTTTTCCTTAGGATACTTGCCTTTGCATCACAAACAATAAAAATTAATTACAACATTTACATTCACATTTTTTAATTACATATTTCAATTTCACTCAGCTCCTTTTCTAGATTTTGGCTTTACTAGATTTGTCTTTTCCTTCTACTGTTAAGAACCTGTTCTGCATACACTTTGTTCACTGTCATTTGCATATTCCCTATTTTCTGTGCTTATTCACCTGTCCAACTCATTCCTATACATATTCCTGTTCACCGAACTTTCATCTCTGCATGCTTTCCTCTTCTTTTCCTTTTCCATAATTGCATTCAAGTTTCATGCCCAATCATTTCCCAAGTCCGGACAATCTCACAATCTCTACTTTGTTCTACGCTGGCAGTTTCAATGCTTAAATCTGAAGTGTTAATAAATAAACCATATTCCCAGTACTTTTCAATATTTCACTTAACTGTGTGTAAATGCATCCCAAGCTTCATGCCCAATCATATTCCAACCCGGAAATCTCACTCTGCACTTATTCTACGCTGGCAAACTCAAACAAATAATTCTGGTCATTTTAATGTCTCAATTCACTGAATTTGGACCCCAAGGAGAAGTTGGTCTTACTATAGCGTGGCTCTGTCAGCGTTTCCCTTAGTTCACCCCCACGGTTCTTTATTTTATTGGCAATTTTATTTATCAGTTTTGGAGAAATTGATAAATAAATACAATTAGCAGCTTTTGAATGTCATATTGTATTTCCCGGCTTATATAATCGTCTCTGAACTTTATATAACTGTTCAACCCTTTATAAATTTATATTAATACTCCACGCCTTTTTAAATAAACGTTTACAATAACCTTTGGCAATTCAATTATATCTCCGACCTTATATTAATGGTTCAACACTTTATAAATATTTAACTTCGTAATAACCCGTGGATCTGGGCCCACCTATAACTCAATGGACCAATCAAATGCGCGCATCGTACCTTGTTTATCCCTCGCGCATCTCTGTTATCGTCCGAGCATTTACTGCAAGCGACCACCGTCCGATTTCCCTTCTCCAGATCAAAGACCTGTGTGCATATCGCTCGGCATCCAATGTCGGTTTTTAACGCGCGATGGCGCACTTTAAGTGGTGGTATTGGAACAGTAGCCTAGCCACGTGTCAGATAGTATATGGAATCACCCGCGTTCAGGGAAATACCGCCTATACACCAAAAGTGGTGTGATGAGGGGCAACCCACCTTGTAAACCCGCTCGCGGTTTTGCTACAGTGATTGACCGCGGTTGTACGTCCGGTTTGCGCTCTCCTGTGTATATTCTCGTTTATTAGCTCCGGGTTTAATCTCCGGTTGAGGAATTCAATTAACACAAACAAAAAAATGTATTTATTTCTATAAAGCGGGAATTCTATTATCATAAAACAGAGTTAAGTGACCACGATTTCACGCAGGGTTCTTCTATGAGTGGGGTTAAATGCACAGGGATTATTCGAATGAATTTACGACTATGGTTCCGCTCCATTATAAGTGGCCTTGGTCTCTGGCATTTCAACACGGTCCTGCCATATATATAACGCACAGTTCTACCTTATATACAACCTCCATGTCAATCGAATACAAGTGCTCTGTTCAAAAATGGGGATAATTTCAAACATAATTCAAACAGTGAATGCCAACTGATTCAAAGCATATCCAATCTCATTGCATTCCACTGCAAATTTGAAAATAAAGCCCAGAATGTTATGTGTAACGCCCGGCTGTATAAAAGATTCTCGGTATTTATATATATATGTACATATTCTTGGAATAACAGCGGTTTCTCTACAATAACAGTTGTGGCTCTGCCTCTGCCACTTCTGTCACTCTGCCTCTGCCTCTACTGCTGTGATAACGGCTCTGTCTCCGTATTTTCTTCTTCTGTCTCTGCCTTTCTCCTTTATATTCATTTCCTCTTTGCTGCATCCTGTTAGGTTCCCGTGATTTGGCTGATTGGCAAGCCAAATGACAGTGTAACATCAAACCAAGCTTTGGAGCCCGAGGACCTAGCCTTCCTGGACTCAAAGAGGGCTCTCTCTATATGTGTAAAAGATATCTGTTTGTTCGCTTATTGTGTTCTGATTTTAGGCTAGTTATGAAGTAAGTTTTTTGTTTTTTTAAGTTGTGAGGGATGAAACTGATCAAAGATATAAAATAGATAACAAGATGTTAGATTAACTGGGCTATGGGGTCAAAGGGTCAAGAAATCTATTAGATGACGATACAAGGCTGTTTAAAGGGCCGATTTGATTCAAGGTAGAAAGGATCTTTGGGAAAAATGGAGTAAATGTACATCAAGTTTGTGAACAACAAAGAGTTTCAAGCATCACTGGTTCAATAGATAACATAAACATGGTAGGGAAAAC